>BFEA01000967.1:220499-243929 GCA_003427395.1 Chara braunii
CTCTCTCTCTCTCTCTCTCTCTCTCTCTCTCTCTCTCTCTCTCTCTCTCTCTCTCTCTCTCTCTCTCTCTCTCTCTCTCTCGTATTGAAAAGAAGAGATTGGTGGTGGCGCGAGTGTTTTTTTTTCTTGATGACGTCTCGGGATTTTTGCAATTGATTGACATGTGGACTGACAAACACCGTTCGATCGCGCGTCAGCCTCCCGTGTCTCCCATATCAACGCGACCTTTTTCTTACAACGAGGAAAGGACACGTGTATGCGAGTGGGACGTACGAGAAGCCGTCGCACGAATCGGCGGGCAATATTACTTTCCTCGAGAAAACCGTTGCTCAGGGTTCGTAGAGGCTGGGTTTGTCATTATCGATACACACTTTCCACCCTACTCGGTATTGTTGTCATTCAACGAGTTGATAGTCATCCCGTGGACGGCAGTAGAACCCCACCGGCCACGCACTTTATGCACCGCATGCCAGCGCTTTGAGCGCTACGAAACGAGGGGTTTCCACTACCATGTGTGGAGTGAAGACGAACATAGAGAAAGAGCCACGCGACTAAGACCATCCACGTCGGATTCCGAACTGGTCAGTGAACGACGACGGGACTTAATACGGAAACGAGACACGCGAAGCGTGCCGAAGCCTTTCTGTTCTAAACGACGGGTCGTAGCCAGGTGGGAAGTCCGACAATATTTTCTAGATTGAATTTGTCTTTCTCTCTCTTGTCGCGCCAAACTTCCGCGCACATTTTGCGTCGCTCAAAAAACGATCGACTTACTTCATCGGACCAACACGGGGGATCTCAGTTCCGTCTGTGTACCCACACTCAATTTAATCCTTGGCACACCCCATCTTGCTGTTTTTCTTAGCCTCTTTCCGCATATCTAGCACTCTGAACGAAAGACAACACAGGTCGTGAGGTTGCGCGTCACATCTACCCTCATTCGTGTTCTTGGAGGCAAACACTGATTCCATACAAACCTCAATGGAACTCGCCCAACTCCTTGTCTCCGTCGGAGGGCAAGCTCATAAATTGTGATCACCAATTGACTGTTTGAAAGCAGATGATTAGGGTCGAGTCGTGAAAAGGTCAGCCGTTACGTTGAAACATGGGCGACTGATCTCCCCGGTTGTCGGTCGTTCGTCGTAACGAAAAGCCAATCCCTGACCCGCATTACACGATCACGACGGGGGAGGGAAGAGAAGAGTAAGTGACGATCCCCGCGCATACATACGGCACAAGGGTCGGGGAAGGGACGGAATCCAATACACTCATGCATCTGTGCAGACGGTCAATACCAGTATCCGCATGAGTTGCGCTTATGAGCGCCCACACATCTACTCATTCATCTATCTTGGACTGTGAGACATTCCACATCCATCGACCATCGTACTGCTCAACATCTGTATAACGAAATACTTATACCTCATAACATTGCACACATCACACCAAGTCTTGGACAAAGCAGCAATAGAGATAAAAGCGAGTCCCTCACTATTAAAAATTTCACACACGGTTGGCCTCCCTAAGACGCAGCCTCCAATCAATCTGAACGCCAAACAACCATATCCACAAGGCCCTGCCGCCAGCGACATTCAATCTCCACCACCACTTGACCACTCCGACTGTCTTACCCAAAGTCTACCGCTAATTTCGCCCCTTATCGTCACTCTGCCCGTCACTAGGCACATCGAGCCTGTTCGACGCCGCAGACTTCGCGCATGGCTCGCGCAGCATTGCAACCGAGATCAAAGAGGAGGAGAGTAAGGGACTCCGAGAATTTATAGCGTGAAAAGTGACGGGGTGCCAGCGCTAGGTGCGGGTAGCAAGGGGTGTAGATGAGCAGGACAAAAGAAAGGCGGAGGTTCCAGGAGGATCGAAAAGAGGCGGTAGAAAGTTCTGTGTGATTGGGGTGGTCGTTCAAGCAGTGCGCGCTTCTCGCTTGCACCACATTGATCCCACCATCCCAACTATGCAGCCAATAACTCGCCATGATAGGTAAGGAGAGAATTGGACGTCGCTTGCGGAAAGACGAAGAGGCATGCTAAAGGGAGCGCGCAACAAGAAGGGAAGATGGAGCAGATTTGCAAACTTGAAGCGTGGAACGGGCTTACGTGGCGTGCAAGAAATTTGAAAAACCGTGCAAGAAATTTGAAAAACAGTTGTGCGTGCGTTATTACGCATCATGTAATGCATGGAATTAAAATTTCCGCCCACACTAATTCCTAACTGTGTCTTGGATTTCTCGGCGCGGTCAATAACCGTCCGCGCGGAAAAGTTATCAGGGGCAGTTCTGGAAAATATAAAATACAAAATTTTCCCCCTGACCCAACTTTTCGAAAAGAAGAAGAAGAAAAGAGAACGAAAATAGACCCTGCTTCTCTGAATCAACTAGAATCCGTACTTAGAGGCTTACTTGGGATTTTTTTCCCCTAAGGGTACGGAAAGCCGCTGAGTACGGAGTTTACAGACCCGGTCTTGTCACACACTTAGTGCCAAGTTGAACCAGCGGCAATAGTCCACTTGATACCTCTGATCGGTATTAGCGGAGTCCTTGGCCGACATAGGTGTGAGTGTAAGTGTGAGTGGGTTGCGTGTGGTGTGCGGGAGAGTGTTGGCCTAAGGCGCTGCTGCTGTTCTGTTCGGGGTGGGGAATGATTAAAAGGGAGGTGCAGCTACTGGCAAAATGCTCTGTCTTTGTGTTAGCCGGACCACCACCGGCGGCCCCACCCCATCCTTGACCACCATGGTTGGGGCGGGGGGCAACATGCATCCCCTGTGATGGGTGGAGGAAGACGACAAAACTATGTCCGCAGGGGTCCCGTGTATAAGCCTTAGGAGTAGTGGTAGGTAGGTAGCGAAGGTGAATTGAAGGAATTTGAAAGATGATGATAGATTTGAGAGAAGAATGTAGCGTAGTTATAAAAAAAAAAGACAGAGTAAATAAACAAGATATAATTGCCCCTCGGAGCACGACACAGTTTGTAATTGCACTTCGGGCACCCTACCTGGTCCAAAAAGTTGGGCCGTATACATTACCCGAACTACAATTTGAAACTGTATCTTGCGCCATAATGCAGTTATAACTGATTATGATGGGCGACTGTAACGCCCTCTTCCGAAAGAGCGGTGATTTGCGCGATCACTTGGAGGGTCAGCAGGCGCCGGACGGGATGGGCGATAAGATGACAATTGGGAGCACATATTGGTGGTCGTGCACGACGACAGATGTGAACGTGAAGGAAGAAATGATGGCAGCACCGATGGTAACATCCGGACCTTCGGACATGCATGGTTCCGGACGGTCCGGACCAGTAAGCAAGTCCGGAGATATCCAGACCATTAATTAACAAAAAAAAAAAAAAAAAAAAAAAAAAAAAAAAAAAAAAAAAAAAAAAAAAAAAAAAAAAAAAAAAACGACGTATGTTATGAAAAATAATAATGCAAACCACTTTTGTCTCACAGTCATGTCAGAATTCCTAACCAAACTTAGAAAACAAAAACTGAAAAGCTTCATTTTCTATTTACTTGATTTTATGAAATTAAAGGTAGTTCATTAAATCGAATTTATCTATAAATAGTTTGTTTGATCGAGCAGACCTTAAAAGTTAAAAACTATAAAAAACTTTTAAAAAAACGTAAAAAATTGGGCTACCAGAGTGGGTTGTTTTCAGCGGATAAAAAATGAGGACGATCTTAAAATGGGTCGTACGATGGCAATCAAGGCAGGCCAGGATTTTTTTTCATGGTTTAGCCGAAGGCAGAAAGCAGCGGCAATTTCGGGTTGGCTGAATCGGATTGACAGTAACACCTCTATGCGTGAAAAAGATACCCGGTCAGGTCATACTCCTGAAATTGGTATACCAGCGAAAAGGTTTTCCGGTCGACTTGTTTTTGAAGACCCTCGATAACTTTGCAATCAGACGGGGGCCTATCTGGAAACTGACTGCAAGCCTGTTGAGGCGTTTTTTGTTTGGACTTTAGAGGTGGTGGGTAGTATATAGTTTTTTTTTACTTCTGTTTTCGACCTCTTCGGCTGACTCCACTCGGCAGCCTTCTTCAGTTGAAAAACTGTTGACGGCCGCCCGCTGTCGACTTTTGTCGACAGCAACCTTTTTAAGTTTATCGGGAAAGTATCGGCGGTTTTCTGGGGATGTGGAACACATGGCGGGGGCTTTTCACGGGATGAGACGTCCATGATGAGAATTTTTTCAATCAGACATCTCGCTGTCAGCGGGTCTTTTTGTCGTTTGTCAACTTGAATGACTGCATATCGTGTTTTGGTGTGCGTATCTTTGCTATGCGCAAGCACTTAATAACCGGCGGAGGTTAGCTGCTCCGATTTGGTGGTTAAGACCATGTTACTTCGGTGAAGAAGAAGAAGAAGCTTGTTCTTGAAGGGAGAGTAACCGTCGTAGCTGCGAACGAAGTCGAAATTTGAAGTTCCACCTCCTAAGTTTACGAAAACAAGAAGATGTCCTCCGAAGGACAACCTCCGTTGAAGGACGAACAAGCCGTTGGACCAGGCGGACCACGCAGAAACCAGCCGCAATGTTACTCTTGTAAGCACTACGACCATTATGCACGGGATTGTGGTCTATATTGGAGGGAGGAGAAGGAGCGAGCGGATCGTCGTCGACTGCAGACGGAGTCAGGCGAAGGATCCTCCCAGCGACCTCCTCCACAGGCGGTCCAGAGAGCTAGGTCCACGTCAGCACGTCAAATCCAATTGGAGGCACCGAGGAGATCGCCATCTATTGATCGATACGTCGCAAAGTGGCAATGTTATTGGCCAAAGAGGAGGCTAAGAACCTGAAACATAAAGAGAGGGAGGAAGGAGCTAAGCAGCGACGGGATGCTTTGGAAAAGGAAGAGAAGAAGAGAAGAAGAGAAGGAGACAAGAGAAAAAGGAGACAGAACGTGAAGAGAACGAACTCCGAGTAGCGAGGATTATCGACATGCAATTGTCGCGACGCTGCGGAGCATTAAATCAGGAGAGTCAAGCTGGCAAAAGGCGTGCACGAGATAAGAGAACCAGGACACTGAAGCGCAAGCTGTGAATACAACACTGAAGAAGAGGTGGCGGTCATCAGTGCTTGTACACAGAGAATGGAGCTTAACTCTGTCACCTCCTCCGAGGAAGACTCCCCTGGGGATATTGCTCCTCTCACGTGTACGGCACGACGCATGTACGAGACTTGTAAAAGTAAGAGACGCCCTCACAACAGTACTCTGAGAGTCAAACCGCGGAATCTTCTTCGTTGCTAATTTCATTATGTATGATATTAATCCATATAGAATTGGACACTAAACAAAAGGCTCGAGTCGAGTGAAGAGTGATATAGGTAATAAAATTAATAAGAAATTAAATTCATTTATTGAATATAGGGTAGCCTGCTATTCATTCATTCCGCCGATTAGGCGAGGCTAACGAGGAAATCGTGCCCCAGGAAGGGCCGGATGCCAGAGCACGCTTCATTCGCGACTCCGTTGAACAATTGAAAACGCTGGACTATAAAGAAGTGAAGGATGTTTGCAAACGGGAGGGCGTGCCATACATCCGGAAGAAGAAAGTTATTCTGGATCTTGTCGAGCGACGTGCTGCGAAGGCTTTCGCTGGTGTTCGTGAGGACGTGACTACACCACCGGTTGTGAGCAGTACCGAAGCCACTTTAAGTTCGGATGTGTTCGATGAAAGTGAAAGTGAGGGCTGAGGTGGTTGGTCGGCACAACGTTTTTCGGGGATCTGTCGTGATATCGTTCGGAAGCGTAAGTCGTGCTTGCCTGTTGATCGTGAACTGGAAACCGATTTTAGATGGGTTATTTTTGTTCTTGCTTTACGTGGTTGTATTCCTTGGGCTGCTAAATTTCTTCCTGACTGGATTAATTGGTGTCTAAATAGAGAGGACGGTTTTCGAAACGCGGGTACTTGCGTGTATGTGGGTGTTTCGCCTTACTACAAAGCGGTATATATCGGAAAAACTCAGCGAGATCTTAGTACCAGGTGGGTCGAACATCGGGGGAAATGCATGTCGGAGAAGGGTGGTTCTCACTTTCATCGTTGGTTGAGAACCTTCGGTCTGGAAAGTTATGTTTTACTACCTTTGGTTGGATCAGTCGCCAGTGAACTTACGACCGTTGAATCCTTTTACATTAAGCGCTGGTGTCCGATTCTGAACACCACAGGTCGTTGCACCTCCAGAAAAAGACGACGCTGGAAGGGCAGGCGAGAAAGAGGGAAGAAGGAGCGTAGTGAGAATGGAAAAAGGGCCTCCTCTGTTGTGAAGGATGTTAAACTGATTAAATGTTCCATCAATGGAAAGGATCCTAGTGTCATGTTGAATGACCTGCTTGACGAAACCGATAGTCGTCATGTTCGAAGTTTCATCTTCTCCTCCGAAGGGGGAAACGCATGGTACGACAGTTGGAAACGTTTTAAGTGTATGTATGGCGATTCACTAGTCTGTTTTCGAGGGAAAAACTTGTTGTTACGAGACTGTAAAGACGTTATCGAAAGGAGTTGTAGTTTGCAATTTGTAAATCTACGTAAATGGAGGAAGGTCAATACCAAAGACAAACGTTTTTTACTGTCTCTTCTGAAAAATAAGAACAAATGACCCGCAGCATCACGCTGTGACCTTCATTTTTTAGTGTCGTTGTTTCCGGTTATCAAGGATTTCAGTCGGAAGAGTACTCGTTCTCTTCTTAGACGAATTATTAATTCGGCCATCAAGGAGGGTTTCGTTTTTGATTTTGGTAAGAAACTGATAGCTAGAGTACAGTTCGATGATCGAATTAGCCTATTTGGTGTTTGTCGGCTTCTGGACGGAAAGCTCAACACTCTAGAAGTCCCAACGTGTGTACGTGAAACGCTGAAGCGGAAAATAAGGACCGTATGGACAAAAAATCCGTCGGTCGCTGATATCCTACATAATCACCGGCAATATGCTCGCTGGGAAATTAGCCCCTGTAAATGTGCAGGGGTGCCGCTTCCCCGCTTCAAAGGGCACGTGCGTTGTCGGATCTGGGAGGACGATCGGGTGTTATCTTTCATCCATAATGCCTGCAACATTCCTAGGGCGCCGACTTTGGCTAGGGTCGAACAACTCCGGGTCGAGCTTTCTAAGGCTTGCGCCAACTGGAAGCTGGGTGACGTAGATGCGTTTGGCTTCAGTTCTGCTGAAGTTGCTTCTTGTATTAATGGTTCCCGCCTGAGGGATGTTGAATATACTATTGAGGAAGTGTATAGAGTGAAGGAACTGTATAAGGATCTGGCATGTGCATGAGCGGATTGGAATCCTGGTGAAACGATTGTAATGTGTCCTAGACTTTACCATGAGGCTATGCAGGATTTGTTTGTACGCAGTAGCGGGTACGTGGCACAGTTTGACTCGGAAGCGAGTATTTAAGTTAAGTTGAACAAGGAGTACAAGGACAAGGGGTTTCAACGACTCGGTAGATGGGTACCGAAGGGCACTCTAGGGAAAGGATACGTGATACCGAAACATACGGATTTGAAATGGTTCAGGGCGATATGTCCAACCTTCAATGAACCTTGTGCCCCTGCCGGATGAAAGGTCGCTAAAGGTTTGAATGCCCTGTTGGATGCACTCCCTTCAAGTCATCACTTCAATCTTAAGTCCGTTAAAGACTTAGCTAAGCGGCTATCACAGACAAACAGCTTAGCCTGTTGAAGCGGTAAGGAAACAACTGTGGTAGGCACTTCATACGATATTAAAGATATGTTTTCGCATGTTCCACATGACGCGATACTGGAAGCTTTAAAATGGTTACTTGACTGGAATAAGTCCAAGGGCAGACAGTCGGTTTGGGTAAATCCAAGGGGGAAGGGGGCTTCTGTTTTCAAGAGTACACAGGACTTAGGATGGCAACCTGTCACATTCGACGATATACAGCAGTTCGTACTTTTCACACTCACCTTTACTTACACAACTGCTTGGGGTGTCATCCTTAAGCAGACCATGGGTATACCAATGAGAAGTAGTACGAGGCCCCCATTGGCCTGCATTATGTGTGCCTACTCGGAATGGTGTTTTCTTTCAAATCTGAAGAGTAGATGAAATCTTGTGGCAGGAATTCACCTAATGGATGACGTATCCTTGTTCTGTATTTGTAAGAAGGAGGACGGCAGATCCCTTTTGACTGCTACGAAAATTCGAAAGAAGTTCGAAACATGTTACCCTCGGACGCTATTGCTAAAACGTACAGACGATGGGTCCGGGGGTTGGGAGTTTTTTAGATGCGCTTTGGAGATCAGGAATACGTACCCTTTTGTGGGTTGTTTTCAGAGCATAAAAAATGAGGACGATCTTAAAATAAGTCGTACGATGGCAATCAAGGCAGGCCAGGACTTTTCTTCATGGTCTAGCCGAAGCCAGAAAGCAGCGGCAATTTCGGTTTGGCTGAATCGGATTGACAGTATTACCTCTATGCGTGAAAAGATACCCGGTCAGGTTATACTTCTGAAATTGGTATACAAGCGAAAAGGTTTTCCGGTCGACTTGTTTTTGAAGACCCTCGATTACTTTGCAATCAGACGGGGGCCTATCTGGAAACTGACTACAAGCCTGTTGAGGCGTTTTTCGTTTGGACTTTAGAGGTGGTGGGTAGTATATAGGTTTTTTTTACTTCTGTTTTCGACCTCTTCGGCCGACTCTAATCGGCAGCCTTCTTCAGTTGAAAAACTGTTGACGGCCGCCCGCTGTCGACTTTTGTGGGCAACAGCCTTTTTCAGTTTATCTGGAAAGTATCGGCGGTTTTCTGGGGATGTGGAACGCATGGCGGGGGCTTTTCACGGGATGAGACGTCCATGATGATAATTTTTTCAATCAGACATCCCGCTGTTAGCGAGTCTTTTTGCCGTTTGTCAACTTGAATGACTGCATATCGTGCTTTGGTGTGAGTATTTTTGCCCTACCAGAGTGGCCCGGGGTCACTTGCCCGGTCGGGCCAAAAAGATAAAAAAAATAAAAATATAAATATAAATTTTTAAATTTTATTTTATATTTTAAATCGGGTAACGAATTTCGATGTGACCCTGAGGCAAAAGTTGTTTAGTTTATTTTTCTACATAACATTGTATTTTTTTCGGATTTATTAGAGTTTTGTTTTTTTGCTGGGACCTTCCTTTGTCCTTGCACGGGCTGGCCACCCGGGACCCGGGCGTCCCGGCTGGTAGCCTAGTTTAAAAACTTATAAAAAGTAATGAATTATTAATAATGAAAAAAGTGGGGGTGTCTAATAAAGTTTAGGGCATACTCACACAGCGCTGGCATTCCAGCAAAATCTGTGAGATTTGCTATTTCACATTTGCAAAAATACCACCCCGGTCGGTTACACAGTTGTAGCGAATCAGAAAAAACAAGAACGGGACTCTCTGGCAATTGCCGAAATGGTGACTGGCATGGACACATAGCGCAAGGCCCAAATCCTAGATTTTTTTTATTTTATTTTTTCAGGTTCTTTAATGAACCCAGATCGTGACCACATTTGTCAACAATGCAAACCCGGATAGATATCAACCTGCTGATGGCTTTCAATAATCATAATCGTGTCCAGATAAAAAGAGATGGGGGAAACATACACATACGAGAAAGAAAGGAAGGAGAATAGACTAAGAATGGAGAAGAAGACAATGCCCACTCTTGCTTCGGGCCCCCTTCTCGCTTGCCACCTCAATAATCAATAGTCCGAACACCATTTGAAGTTTTATCTCAATGTGCCACGTGGCACGTCAATCAGTCCTCATCAACGAGCTGGAGCAATGTCGACGTCGAAATAACCAGGTACGTATCTACTATCGCTCCACGGTCATGATCTCCTTCCGAGTGACGATGAATCATAACAGCAATACCAGTTACATAGCCTCGCCACATTAACAACAGTATATGTGGCAGCGGCGATGTCAGCGGTGGTGCGTGGCAGCTACCACGTCAGCATGCCGAGAAGTCAATTGTCAGCCAGTCACCATGCCGAGCCAACAACGCGTCGCCGTAGTCGTCCAAATGCCAGCATAGAGCCAACGTCCAGCCAACGTCGCAGCGTCGTAGTCAACGCATGAAGTCAACATTGACACAAGACAAAATGTTCTCCAAGCCAGGAGGTCCAGGCTTATGTAGCGTTGATGTGGGGTCTGAACCCCGGTTGCTGCTTCGCTCGGCCGTCAAGATCTCAAGGCAAATGACAGCCCAGATAGGCCTGAAACCGAACTCTCTGTGGCCTTGATGCTGTCTGGGTACCTGCGCATAACAACTGAGTGTTCCTGACCAAGGGTCTGGTATGGTACCTTTGACAGTTGACTAAGACTGTTGACTTTCCAAGAGCAGTGCGTGGCCACACTGCCTCGCACAGGCCGGTTTCGGCATGTGCTGTTTCGGCTCCGTTCTAGGCCCCGACTTGCTGCAGAACACGGGTTACTGCATTCCTACCGACCCATTTTCGAGTTTCATCGCAGAAATAACTAAGACTAATAACCCACGTTCATATGTAGATATAATATAAGGAGGAGTTTCAAATAATTCTCGTTTACTAAACCATCTGTCCTCAGATGGTGCCTAAGATTTGAGACGTACCTTGAACTGCTTCTGGGGTCGTCCACGTCCAACTGTAGAGAAATACCTATACTCTATGATTCTGTCTACTTGATGTCCGCATTCCATGTCTGGCGGAATCATAGATGGTCTGTTCGGAAACTCATTTCCTTCTACATAGGGTAACAATTTGGACGCGTGAAAGACATGATACGTTTTGAGGTGAGGGGGAATATCAATTCGATAAGACGGTCACTTTGCATTCCCAATTAATTTTAGAACTTCCCAGGGTCCAAAATAGACAGGCAAAAGTTTTTGAGACACATTTTCTTCCGACGAAAACTCTTTGGACTTGACCCAAACTAGCTCACCTTCCTTGAATGTTGATGGTCGGTGATGCTTATCAGCTTGTTCAATCATCTGGTCCTGAGTTTTCTTCAAATTGTTCTTTACTTTCTTAATGTCTTCTTGAAACAAAACCGCATACTCCTGGGTCCCTTGAGGTAACCTAAGAAACTGGTCCCGTGTTAAGACATCAATGGGACGCTTAGGTTTACACCCCTTGTGAAGTGCATTTCGCGTGCACCCTATAGCGGTATGAACACTACTGTTGTATGCACTTGCTATGTTGGGTAAGTTCTCATCCCAATCAATCTGGTCGGGTCTTACATATATACGCAAAAGTTGCTGAGACAAACAGTTGATTTGTTCACTTTGTGCATTCGTTTCAGGGTGTTACCCTGACGACATGGTCAATCGTGTACAGTATGCTTCCATGAGCTTTTGCCATGGCATGTTTGTGAACCTGATATCACGATCAGATACAATAGAGAGAGGAAAATGATACTCAGTCACTCATCGTATCTGAAACTTTTGTATCACAAGTTTTGTTCGCGCTTCTGCGGGTAAGGGAATAAACATGACATATTTAGAGAAACGATCCACCATAATCATTACTTGACTATTGTCGTTCCGGCTTTTGGTGAGACTCATAAAATCAATTGAGATAAACTCACCTGGTTCGGTAGGAATCGGTAATGGTTTCAGAAGACCAAGTGGATTCTCATGTGAAGGTTTGTTTTTTGACACACCAGACATGTACGAACATAGGTGATAACGTCTTCCTTCAGTCCCGTCCAGTGAAAGCGTTCTCTAACCTCAGTGTAAGTTTTCTTGAAACCAAAATCTCCTTCAATGTCGTGACATTCCCCAATCAATAGATTTTTAAGTTCTTCCTTGTAAGGAATACACAATCTCCATTCAGTTTGGTTTATCAAGAAAAGCAAACCATCGGTTATTCTATAGTTGGGAAGTAAAGTCGGGTCTTTCGCAAGGACATCCCTGATAGGTTTCCAGATAGGGTCAGTAACATATCCTTGACAAATTTTATCTTTTAAATCATTCCCATTATCCAAATAAGAGACAATAGCACCAAAGGAATCACATCATTTGGACAATGCATCTGCGACCACATTAGACTTAGCTTTAATAGTTTTTGACTCAAAATCAAAAGTATCAATGAATGCAGACCATCGTACTAACTTATCAGAGAGTCTAGGCTGTGTCTTTATCACTTCAACGTCGAGTGGTTTGAGTACACAGTGAAGTGTGTCCCTAACAAGTAGTGCTTCCATGTGTCCAACACACAGACTTAAGCGTACAATTCTTTTGTATATGTGAAGTTGACGACCTTTTCTTATAACAATCGTGCAAACATAAACTCAGTAACCATTGTAGTTGTTATGTTGAAGGACTGCGCCAATTCCATACTGACTCGCATCAATAGTGACAATGACGGGAAGTGACGGATCGACAACTTTCAAAACAGGATAGTGAGTTAAAGCATACTTTATCTTCTTAAAGGAAAACTCACAGTCATTGTCCCACAACCAGATAGTTCCTTTCTTCAACAATCTTCTCATTGGTGCGGCGATGAGTGAGAAGTTCCTAACGAACTTTCTATAGTAGTTTGTCAAACCAAAGAAAGATCGTAGTTCAGTTACAGACTTAGATCATGACCTATCTCGAATAACTGATATTTTCTTTTCTTCCGGTCTGAGACTGTGCCGGACCGCCAACCCGCCGGGATGGCGGTCCGACAGGATGGAGACGAAGGGTGGACGAAGGAGGAGACAAAGATGGAGATGCAAGGGACAGCGCAGCTCCGACGCACTCCAAGATCTGCTAAAGTGAAGAATGACGAAAAACAAACAAATGTTGGGGTATACCCCCAGCAGGCTGACTGACTGGGCTGAACTGGCGTGGTACCGACAGTGGTACCAGGTAGGACTAGAACAACACACGGCCTGTGGGGTCTGGCCACAGCCTGGTCCCACAGACCGAACTGGGCAAATAGCCAAATAGGCCCTTGCTGTAAGCCAGGGCAAATGAAGGCCCACTGCACGATCCTCAGACCTATAATGGATCACAAGTGCCATAAACACGCTATCTGCAAAAGCTGCGGAACTTTGCAATAATGAAAGCTGAAAATCTAGGATGCGGAGCAAGCTACATGCGGAGTCCATGCGATGCATCCCAAGCTACATAATGTCAAAAGAAAAGCAAATGTCTGGTATACATATCCTAGCTAACAACAGAAAATGAACTGTAGTATGATACAATCCTAAAGTCATGGAGACAGTGGCCTCAGTGCTGAAAGGAAAACGGCAATATGTCACAAGATAATGTCATGTCGTTGAACCACTAAGAGTGGGATGGTCTCAGAGGGGGTGAATGCAGCCTAAGAATCGAAACTCCTAAGGGCAGTCACACATGAAGGTGGGATAGGTCATCAGGCTCAAGGTGGGAGAGTGGTAGCGAAACAAAACGAATGACCCTGACAAATAGACCATCAAGGCGGGTAATGCTCGACAAAAGGGTGACACCATGCAGGGTCGAACATGAAAAGGGGGAGCCTGAAATACAGTGGAGCTATGCCGAACTGGAGGCATGCAATAGCCGACGCTAGGGTGATGAGGGCAGTGGGTGAGGGAAACATGCACACGACTCACCGACTAGGAGAGGGAGCTAGATCTGGGAGCAAGGAAGCCAAGATAACGTTACGGCCCCAATGCCTATGCGATACCAAGGGAGAGTCAAACTCAAAGAGACCCAGCTAAGTGAGAACCATCATATGACAGAAGCAAGGGAGTATATAGGGTAGGGTGGTGACGTGAAGTAGTCATGTCCAAAGTAGTTGAAGTCGTCGAAGTAGTCGATGACGTCGATGAAGTAGCAGTCGAGTCGATGTCGAAGCAGAGCCGCAAAACGCTGACATCCTAGAGAAGAGCTGATGATGGAGTACCTTATGGTGTGAGTCAGTGGGGAAAGATAGAGGATAAGAGTGTCAGTCATTGTAACGCGACGGGCGATGATGAGTGTGCTGTGGAAGCTCGGAGGCGACCGTCTGCGGCTGAGGAACGGCCTCAGAGGAAGTGGGCTCGTCCTCAGCAATCTCCTCAGCCGGAGGAGGAGGAAGAGGGTCAGTCAGCTGAGTAGAAGCAGATGTCTCAGCACGACGAGCACGATCATATGCACGCACCAACATCCTGGCGTGCTGCAAGTGCTCGAGGGGCTCCCAAGTAGCCTCCTCATCAGGGTAGCCCTTCCAACGCACAAGGAACTCGATACGTGGAGGGGTATCGTCGGTAACTCGGCGTGATACGATGTCGAAAACAACGAACTCCTCGTGACCGTCCACCATGATAGGTGGAGGGCGCTCATAAGGGCGTCCGGCGAAGCGCTCGGACCGTCGGCGATAAGGACGCAGCAAGGAGATGTGGTAAACATCGTGTACGCGAGCCTGTCGAAGGTAATCAGGTAGCTTCACACGGAAGCTGACCGGACTAGCGGCAATATCAGAACCGACGGCCTGAAGGATGCGGCATGGACCAAAGAAATGACGCCTGAACTTGCGAAGCGTATCTGCTTCGAGCTGTAAGTGGCGTGCGTCGACGAGCACATCGTCACCGACTTTGAATGGATGATCCATTTGTGATCGGTTCGCTCATGCGGCCATGCGAGTCTGGGAGTCGGCTAAACTCTCGTGTGCGCGCTTCATAATCGCCGCCATGTGGGCGATCCAGTCGTCAAGAGCAGGGCAACGAGTGTCAAGGTGCAACTGCGATGGTCATAGGAAATCCGCGGGTACGCGGGGGTGGTACCCGAGGTCGCAATAGAATGGCGACATCCCCGTGGCTGGCGAAACAACGTGGTTGTACGCAATCTCCGCGTGGGCTAAGTGTAAGTCCCACTGTTGGTCATCCCTAACAAACTTTCGGAGGATATTACCGACAGTTTTATTGGTGACCTCAGTCTGACCATCCGTCTGAGGGTGGTAAGACGATGAGAAGCGGAGATAGGATCCGTACACCTCGTGTAGGCGTCGCCAGAATGTGCTCGTAAAGCGCTGGTCACGGTCGGAGATGATGCTCTGAGGTAAGTCGTGATCTCTCACGACTCGGTCGAAGACGATGTCAGCGACCTCACGAGCGTTAATGCGATAGTGGCACGGGACAATACGTGCACGCTTCGTGAAGCGATCGACGACGACCAAGATAGCATCATGACCGCGCTCAGTGGGTGGGCGGAGGGGACCAATGAAATCCATCGAGATGGACTGCCAACAACCCTCGGGTATGGGTAGGGGCTGAAGTAACCCATACGGAAGGTGGTTTGCACTGTTCACCTCCTGGCAGGTAGGACACTCATGGATGAAGGCTTTGACAAAGTCCTTGGACTTTGGCCAGACGTAAAGGTGGCAAACACGAGCCAACGTCTTGTGGAAACCCATATGACCGGCAGCTGCCTGGTCATGGAACTCTGCTACAGCCTGGACGCGGAGGTGTCCGGTGGAGGCAACGCAGATACGTGGTTCTAGCTGACCAGATCTGCCATGCCAGTATTCGAGGTCGTTCTCCCCGAGGGAGTAGGAAGGAACGGTCTTGCCACTCCGCAGTGTCGCGTGGATGACGCGATAATCAGGGCAGTGGTGGTACTGAGCGCGATACGCGTCGATCACCGACTAATCAACAGTGGTGATGGAGATGGCAGCAAGATGGATGGGTTCGTGATTGTGATCAGGACGGCGGAACAAGGCATCGGCGACGGGGTTCGTTTCACCCTTGATGGGCTGAGTGGTGAAACTGAACTCGGATAAGTCACACCACCAGCGTGTCTGTCGAGGGGAAAGCTTAGGCTTCGTGAGGAAAGCCTGGACAACTGAGTTGTCCGTGCGCACCGTGAAGGGCGCCCCGTGCAGATAATGACGTCAATGCCGGGTAGCATAAACTACTGCGATAACCTCACATTCATCGGCAGTGTAGTTTATCTCGGCAGGCAGTAGCTGACGGGAGTAGAAAGCGATCGGGCAATCCCCAGCACGAGCTTCGACAGTCTCATCCTCCGTGATGGTCGGGGAGTAAGTAACAGGAGGACTGTGAGTGGAGGGAAGTGGTGGGAGGGTAGGTTTCAGTCGAGAAGCATGGTCAGCATGAGGGGGGGGGAAAGGAGGAACATGGGGGTAAGGTGAATCTGGAGGAGAGGGAAACACCTGAGAAAGGACAGCTCCTACTGCAAAGTCTGACGCATCGGTGGTGACGATAAAGGGACGATCAAAATCGGAAAGGCGAAGAACCGGCGCACAGGTCACCGTCTTCTTGAGGGCACGAAAGGCGTCCTCGCACAGGGGTGTCCAAAACCACGGCGGGTTCTTCCAGAGGAGGGTAGAGGTAAGGACGTAGGAATACCTAGCGTATCCCTGGATAAAATTACTATAGTAGCTGGTGAGGCCTAGGAAGCTGCGAAGCTGCTTGGTAGATGTGGGGACGGGCCACTCTGCAATAGCAGTGATCTTCTCGTCGTCCATGTGGAGACCCTGGTCAGACACATGGTGTCCTAGGAAGTCCACTTTGTGCTGGGCAAAGCGACACTTACTGAGCTTGGCATAGAAGCCATGCTTGCGTAAGCGCTGCAGGACATCGCGGAGGTGTCTGATATGGTCTTCTAAGGTACGACTGTAGACCAAGATGTCGTCCAGGTATACGAGAACATATTCCTCAAGGATGTCCCTGAAGATATCGTTCATCGCCGTCTGGAAAGTGGCGGGTGCATTGGTGAGGCCGAATGGCGTCACAGTGAACTCGTAGTGGCCGAAGCGCGACCGAAAGGTTGTCTTCGGCTGGTCCTCTGCGGCAACGCGGATCTGGTGGTAACCGCTACGAAAATCGATCTTTGTGAAGAAACGGTTGCCTGCCAGACGGTCAAACAACTCATCCGCACGGGGCATGGGATAGTTGTTCTTAATCGTGTAACGGTTAAGGTCGCGGTAGTCGATGCAGAGGCGGAGAGTTCCGTCCGCTTTGCGAGCAAAGAGGACAGGTGCACCCCAAGGGGAGTTACTGGTTTAATGAAACCCAGTCGAAGGAGCTCCTCAAGCTGACGCTTGAGTTCCGTCGCCTCTGGAATCGAGAGTCGGTATGGTGCTTGATGGTGAACACGATAGTCAGGCACGAGCTGGATGGAATGCTCGACACCGCTCACTGGGGGAATCCCGTTGTATGAGAAATACGAGGGAAAGACGTCGCAGTACTCTCGAATCAGGTCGCGAACGGCGGGCTCTAAGTCTGTCGTAAACCGTGTGAGTTCCTCATCATCTGCGTCGGCACGAGACGTATGTGCGGACTCGACAGCCGACGGCTCAAGGGACTGGGACGTGGAGAGGGTATCCGCAGGCGGACGGGTGGACGTAGAGATGGGAGCCGCGAGGATAAACGAAGGGTCAGGGGGATCGGGCTCTAGAGATATGAGCTCAACCTCGGGACAGAGTGGATCATAGCGAAGAAGATCCATGACGTTCACTGAGTAGAATGTGACGTCCTCCTGTCGTATGAAGTGAGCAAACTGACGAGGGGAGGTGAACGCGATGTCGGGGTGGGACCCTGAGRGACGAGGGTCCTGGGGAGGTAGGTCGGGAGGGGTGTCGCCCGTGGTTCCAATGAACGGAACGCGATGGGTCTGACCACACTTCGTTTTGAGAACGATTGTCTCGGTCGCCCATTCGGCCTCTGTGCCACGGAACCAGCGAGACCAGGGACTGCCAAGGATAAAGTCGTACCCAGTCTCCAGCATGTCAAAGTATGCGGAGGAATGGTAGCGCCTAGGCGTCTGGGTACTATCCGATGGCTGGACGACGAGGGAGAAGTGGAGGTCGGGGACCGTCTGATCGAAGCAGCGCTGCTTCTTGTTATCTCCGAGGGTAACGGAGATAGGAGAGCGAGACCCAGAGGTAGATAGGCGAGCTTCCTCAACCACGCGAGGGTGAACGAAATCTCCCTGCGAGCCAGAGTCCCATAAAGCACGGTACACCTTCGTAGATGTCCCTAGGCGAATAGGGATGATGGGTAGGGTGCGATCAAGGTCAGAGAGCAAGGCGAGAAGACGACACAGGACGTTGATGTGTCTCGTGAGGCGCTCCTGACGAGCCTGCAGAATGCTCAAGTCCAGGAGAGATGACACAACGTCATCGCGAGTCGCCAACTGAGCGCCACAACGGGTTGTGCGAATGGCACGACGCGTCGGAAGTCTCGGGGGAGAAGCACTAGCTGCGTTAGTCTGCTGGGAGGCAGATGGTACCTCGACAGACGATGGGGCGGAGAGAACTGCGTCTGTCGTGTCCTTAGGGTCCTCTGGTGGGGTAGCCAAAGGGGCAAACTACGACTCGGTGGTCGGGAAGCCGGCTACGTGCGAGGCCTCAGGGGCACAGTGCACCGTGGCTAGGTGGATGGGGTTGGCCGGGCGGTGTCGGGGAGGGACTGAAATCGACGCTGACGAGAGATGTCAGCGTAGTGTCAATCGAGGGTGGTATGGTATGGGCACCGTGAGGAGGTGTGTCCATCTAGACGGCAACGAAGGCAGCCACGTCGGGCCTCGAGGGCAGCACGCTCCTCAGGGGATAAAGCTCCGCGATGAGGGACATAACCCTGCGGGAGGTCTATCTTAGGAACCGTGGGTGTGCGGGCGCAAGTCTGTGCAACCCGACTACGAGCACGACCCATGGCAGACATGGCCATCAGCAAGCGCTCGGCCACCGGAACAGTGTCGTCATCCAAGTGATACTGGATGACGTCTCGTAGCTCGATGTCCTCGGGGGCGTCCCCAAGGGTAGGGTCAAACTCGATCGAGGCGTCCTCGTCGTACTCCAGAGAACTGTAGTGCCGAGAGAATGGCGCTCCAGGGCGGGCTGGTCGACGAAATCGGCCAGCGAAGGAGGATCGACCACGAGTAGCACCACGTGACTGGGTAGCGGCAGCGGTGGATCGCGAAGAAGATGGGGTGTCGAAGAAGCGATTCCTCATCTTCTGGTACTGCCGAGCAGCCTCGTAAGCTTGCTCGACGGAGGCGAAACTCTGTCGCCAGAGCTCGATACAGTAGTCAGTCGGGAGACTGACTACGAACCTGTTGGTCAGAAGGACCTCAGGTAGGAGTGCCTCATCGCAAATGAGGCGGGCGTCCTGGAACACTCTGATGTGACGCTCAAGATCGGAGGGTGTGGAGGACCCGCGCCACTGCGTCTGGGTGACTCGATCTAGGGCGTCGGTCGCATCGTGGAGGGTTCTGTAGCGGTCGTGGAGGAACGCGGTAAAATCCGCGAGAGTGGGCGCCTCACCTGCACGAGTGCGATCGGTATAATAGTTCTTCCAAGCGGAGAACGCACTGCCTCGCAATTTAGTTGCGAGGGCAGAACACCACAAGTCCTGACTAGTGTTAGTCAGTGTCAGCGCTCGTGTGGCAGCCTGTAACCAGTGCGACACACGCATCGTACCATCGTAGTCGGGTATGTCCGACAGACGCACAAGGGTGGGACCGGAGAGGGGCCGATTGGCTTGCACTGCGGCGACAAATGTCGGAGCTGGTGCATAGGTAGAACTAGAGGCTCGCTGTGAGCCGAGGCCGCTGGTGGAAGGTCCAGCAGGCGTGGAGGTAACGACCGCAGCCGACTGTGACGGAGTAGCAAGGTAGGCGGGTAGAAGGGGGGGAGCCGATCGAGGGAAGCGAGCCGGCAAGACAGTGGTGGGAGGGACGGTATAAGAAGAAGAAGGGTGCGCAGCCTATGGAGGGTGAGGCTGTCTAAGGGAGAGAATCTCCGCCTGGAGCTCCGCCACAGTGGCTTGTAGGGTAGCCACTTGCTGGGTGCGCGGGGTCGGGGTTGGAGGATGCGGAGGGAGTGCCCTAGCAGGGAGAGAAAGAACTCCGGGCCGAAGTACCGTAACTGGTGCAGGAAGCTGCGATGCAGCACCGGGGTGGGTCGATGAGACTCCCTGGCCGGCGACAGCACATCCGGCAGTGGCCGAAGCAGCAGGGGCGGCGGAGGCGGCGGCGACCGATGGGTGTACCGCAACAGACGGTGTGGTCCGGGTGGCAGCAACACTCACCACTGGGGYGGGGGAGTGCTGGGCCTGGCCCGCAGATGAGGACGAACCGCCACATCTCCGTCTCTGGCGTCGTGGAGAGCGAGACTCCGAGTTGGTAGGCGATGGGGTCTGAGAGCGGTGGGGGGACTGATGAGGGGAACCCTTGAGGCAATGAACTTCAAGGGCAGGCGCATTAACTTGCGTCGCCAGGGGTGCAAGCGCATCGAGTCGCGCTTGCAGAGGTGCAAGGAGGGACGCAAGAACAGCGCGAAGGTCCGTGGGGTCCACACCATGCTGACCCTGGACCGTGGGGTGGGTGGACGCCTGAGAGGTGGATGGCGCCGCAACGATCTCCTCCACTGTAGCCATSTCCGTGGATGGTGGAGGAAGAGAGGTAGACATGGTGGGAGGTGGGGGAAGATATGGGTTGTGGTATGGGGACAGAGGACCACCGGTGAGAGGGAGAGGACCGCGGGAGCGGAGTGGGTAGTCGTGGGTCGGCTCGCCCTGTGACAAACGGGTCGCGCGTGAGATGGTGGCGCGAATCCGGTCTAGGGGAGAGGAGCCGTTCGGGTCCAGGGTGCCCGACCGGGAGGAGGTGGGAGAGTAAGGGGGGTTAGGGAAACCCTAAACCCTAGAAAAACCCTAAGGAAACCCTAACCGGAGTTTAGGTGGTTAGGGGAAGGTGGCGGCCACCTAATCAAGAAAAGAAAATAATAAATATGGAGGGGAGGGAGAATAGAGTAAACAGTGGATTTTCGTGATAAAAATAAAATAAAAAAATAAATAGAAAAAAATAATAATAATAAATCAAGATTAAGGAGAGAAAGAATATTTATTTTTTTGGAATTTTCGGCAGCATTTTCCCACCCCGCATGGGGTCAAAAATGTGCCAAGAGGAAGGAAAGTGCAAGAGGGACACACTAACTTTCAAAATGCCGCAAATTAAAATTTTCAAAAAAATAAATGAGTAAATAAATAAATAAATAAGGAGGTGGAAGAGAGTGAAGAGAAGCTAAGTTTTGGATTTTTTTTCAAAATTTCGGCAGCATTTCGTTACCCCCATGGGGTCGAAGTGTGCCGTCAAGAAAAAGACTAAGTAGAATGGACGAATTTGGCCAGCGCTTCGCTACCCCCAAGGGGTCAAAATGTGCGCCGACAACAAAGAAAGACTGAGTCCTAGCAAGATATAGAGGTGCCGCAGAAAATTTCGAATTTTCAAAATAAATAAAATAAATAAAAAAATAAATCAGAAAATAAGAAAAGAGGTAGGGAATAAGATGATTCAGATTTTTGGAGGAAAAGAGAAATTTTACATCAAAGAGAAAGAGAAAAGAAGAAAAAAACAGAAAAATTCGGAGTTGGGTGTCGGGGGGGTGGAAAAGTGATGAAGAAAGAGAGAAAGAAGTAAGAAGAGAAAGAAAAAGGTAAGGTGGGAAAGATTATGAGGTTGTAGATGAGGGAGGGGAGGAGGAGAAGAGGGTGGTGAAATGGGAGAGAAGGATATGAAAAAGGTGGAGAAGAGTAGATGAGATTAGTGAGAAATGGTAAGTGGGGAGGAGAGGAGAGAAAAGGTTGTGGAAGATGGRTGGAGAGGGAGGTAGGAGTAGAGAGTAATGGTAGGAGGGAAAAAAGGTGATTAGATGATGGGGGGGAAAACAGAAAAGAGGTTGGGGGAGAGTGGGTTAGTGGCAGGGTGGTGATACAAGGCTCTTGGGTGGCCAAGAGCAAAGTTCTACCAAGATCCACAG
This sequence comes from Chara braunii, assembly GCA_003427395.1. Lineage (NCBI taxonomy): Eukaryota > Viridiplantae > Streptophyta > Charophyceae > Charales > Characeae > Chara > Chara braunii. Next base: position 242,208 of record BFEA01000967.1, read on the forward strand.
GATCTTGGTCTTCAAGACGCTGCTGGTGTGATGCCACAGCAGTAATGATGATGATGGAGGGYTGGCTGAGATCTTGATCAGCCACCCTACTGCCACAGTCACACAACCCCCTAGCCAGGGGGAAATCTTGAACTGTTGCCAAACTACTGCTGCAACAGTGTAGAGATAGTGAAAAAGGAAAAAAAATAATATATATATGTCTGTGGCGTAAGCCCCTAGCCAGGGGGGTCTTCAACAGGTGTCCACGTGGCAGTGCAGATTGCCACATCTGCAGTAACAGCCACGGGGGGGGCGGGGGGGCAAATAGCTTCGCAGCACGTTGTTCGCTGCTCGCCGACGAGGAGGGAAGGGGGGTGTAAATAGCTGGTGTGAAACTGTTCAACACGAACGTTCCACACTATACAACCATGCATACAGTTTGGCCAGTGTGTTATAGCACTGGCTACACACGCGCATGAGTGTTGCCTGCCCAGGTTCAAACCCTGGCAGCAGCAACAGCATCTCGGATATCTTGATAATATATATCCGAGAGCGGAGCGGGGCAGTGTGGCGCGCGCGCGCGTGCGGCGACCTTGGCCTTGGCGCTTGCGCGCACTCGTGCGTGGTGGCACTCTCCTTTTTCGCCACGTGTCACTCTCTTCCCGCTGCTGGTTTTTTCCCGTTCTTTCTCTGCTGCCGCACAAAAAAACACCTAAAAATCCCGCTGTCGGGATTACACTGATCCCGCACCCGCTGTTGCATGCGGGGGGAAGGGCGGGTTGGAGCGGGGACCGTTCCCGATCTGATACCAGTGTGCCGGACCCATCGGGATGGCGGTCCGACAAGATGGAGACGAAGGGTGGACGAAGGAGGAGACAAAGATGGAGTTGGAAGGGACAGTGCAACTCCGATGCAGACTCAACACGCACGTACTCCAAAATCTACAAAAGTGAAGAATGACGAAAAACAGACAAGTGCTGGGGTATACCCCCAGCGGACTGACTGACTAGTCTGGACTAGCCTGGTACCGACAGTGGTACCGGGTAGGACAGATGAAGGCCCGCTGCAGAGACTTTCTTCGTTCACTATATGTCCTAAGTATAAGACTTCAGACTTAGCGAACTCAGACTTCTTTGGATTTATCTTAAAGTTGCCTTCTCGCAACTTTTCTAACACTAGATGAAAATGTTTTTCGTGTTCTTCTAATATTTCACTATACACGAGAATATTATCAAGATAGACAATAACGAACTGATTCAACCATTAACAAAACAATTCATTCATTGATCGTTGGAATGCAGCAGGGGCATTTGTCAATCCGAAAGGCATTACCACGAACTCGTAATGACCATACCTTGTCCGGAATGCAGTCTTATGTTGATCCACATGTTCCACCTCGATCTGATGATACCCAGACTTTACATCAATCTTACTGAAATACTTACAACCCTGCAGTTGATCAAGTAGGTCGTCAATGCGAGGAAGCAATTCGACATTCTTAACAGTGATGGTATTCAACCCTCGGTAGTCAATGCAAAGACGTAATTCACCTTCTTTTTTGAGCACAAATAAGACAGGTGCACCATAGGGAGATGAGCTAGAGCGAATCCATCCTTTGTTAGTAAGGTCTTGCAGTTGTGTTTGCAGTTCCTCAAGTTCCTTGGGAAACATTCGGTAGAATGATTTCAATTGTGTGCTTAATAGCACGTTTCGTGATTCCGGAAGGTTCAGTCTGCAGATCCT
>BFEA01000967.1:311973-331018 GCA_003427395.1 Chara braunii
GCATCCATGCTCAAGCCTCTAACGAGGGAAAAAGTGGCAGCTGCACCCACCAGCAGGTGCGATACCTGCTACAGCAGGTGGGCGATACCAGCCAGGGGTCATCCATTAGCATCAGGACCGAGCTTCTTCGACGGGCCAGTCGCTGTACCTCCCCTCTGGTCCCCTCCCCCTATCAACATCAGCAGTATCTGCTCAATGCCACTCGGGGGGACCAACGTCCTATTTCTAGGTGGAGGGGGCTAAGCTTGCCCAGCAAGGTAGATGAGGCCGAATTGGGGATCAAGCTTAAGATGTCCTGAATGCCACTTGCGTTGCTCACAAACTGATCTAGGCCGACATCCTGACCTGGTTCACCTGTTTCAGCATCAGTCACACCGGAGCATTGAACTAGGTCTGGAGAAAACTGGTGCCTGCCAATAACATCCAGAGCTTTGGCTTTCACCCACCAACGAGGAACGCACCCTGTGGCCTTGGCTGAGGGGCACTGCGGTGGGAGCGCTCTGACGGGTAGTCAAATTCTTTTGAAATGTGCAGTGCCCCCTGCTTCTTCTTCTTCTCTTCTTATTTTAGTGCCTCCTGCTTCCACTCTTTCAGAGAAACCATTCGGAATCCTCAAGAGTGCAAGAAAAAAGGGCATCCTTTTGTTTGGCTACCCGCCTGTCCCTCAGGTTGGACATCCCTCCTTATGCAAGATAGTACAGGCCGCTCGAAAACCTTTCCTGCTTACGAGACTGTGGGAACAGACCCTCAAATGGCGTGTTCACACCAGCAGTTTGTACTGATAAAATGGGGACACGACTACGGCCAGTTACATCCACAACCTGGAAAGTCCTGGTGTGACTATGCCCTTAGTTGCATCTCCACGGAGGGCTGCTCCTTCGTTTTTTTTTTTTTTAATATGTAAGGGGTTACCTTTTACCTTTTTCGACTTATCTCGGGATGTGAATCCAGTCACAGACATCCGCAACCTTCTTGCGGTCAGATACATCCAAAAGACTTCCCACTGTCCATGGCACTGCGTGGTGCCCTCAGAACCATCTAATCTGCGTCCTACCGCCTTCACCCGAATAGAACGCCCGGTCATTGCAGCTGCATTTGGCACAACTTTCAGTCCAGATGCAGCTATAATGAGCGGGCGTTTTATTCGGGTGAAGACCGTAGCGTTCTGGTCTGGAGGAGAAAAATGGGGTCTGATTCCCAACTACGATTCAAATCCGCTCACTGCATTTCTCCTCCCTCCCATCCTCTCTCCTTGTGGATATCTCCTGTCCTGTCCGGAGAGTGAGGCTTCCTCACAGCACAGAACGGTCCCAATATAACTGTGGAATCCTGTCCTCAATCTGAGAATCCTGTCCTCAATCAGCAGAACTGTGGAGCTGGTGATACCGCGAGTCAGACATCATTGGGGTGGGCAGGGGCGGCGCTGTGCTACCGGGGGGCCGGGGCGCAGCGCCGCCGGTTCAGCAAGGAAGCTTCCTGCCCTCAATCAGCAGAACTGTGGAACTGGTGATGCTGCGAGTCAGGCATCGGTGAGGCGGGCAGAGGCGGCGCTGCGCTACCGGGGGCGCAGCGCCCCCAGTTCAGGAAGGAAGCTTCGTGGGAATGCTGAACGCGGAACTCGAAGCTAGGACGGCGCGGTGATTTTGAACGTCAAGGGTTGCAGAGGGGACTATGTGGCACAGAGGAGATTGGTGATGGCGTCGTGTAGGTGGTATGAGAGGAGATTGGGACGGTGCCATGTGAGGTCTTTGGGCTGTATGTCTAGCTCTCCTCTCCCTCTTTCAACTAGTTCATTTTAGGTGGCAGATGGACGTTTCTGCTGGTAACTTGAACCCCTGTGGAAACTCATCGACGGGTTCGATGAGGTGTCATAACACCATCCATTGACCGATTGGTTAAGGGATGGCCGTCAAGACCTTCGTGTTGTTAGCCTTGTGAGGGCGGATGGCAGTTGAAGTTGTGGTAACTAGCAGGTGGAGGGAGGCTTAGGGTTTCCTCTCCCGAAGGTGGTGGGGTACGGTTTGAGTGAAGGATGATGGTTGAAGGGGTGGAGAAGGAGGTTTCGTGGTGGTTTCTTCATGGTAACCTTCTGTTGTGCTCCTTAAGTCATGATTTGACATGGGATAAGGTGGATCGCCTTGAGTCAAGCGAGGAGGAGAGTGATGGGGGAAGCGGCGATGATCTTTTGATTGATTTGGTGTAACATCGGTTGAGCCTCCCCATGAGTATGATGGATGATGGTGAATGAAGCTCTCTCACCCCCGGCTTCGAGACTTGAATGGACATTGGCGCTCGTGTTCGCTACCGATATGGCTGCTTTGGCTAGAATCGCTAAGTTTTGGTGGTTATGGGAGAGTCATGGAGGGATGAACAATATGGTGATCTGGGTGGACAGGTTTGGGTTAGCATATTCGGCCAGGCATGCGGCGGATGGGACGGTGAGTAAGCAGGGAAAGGAGTTGGGGTTGTACTCTAGTCAGTTGTAAGGTGATCTACGGGGTGGCTAAATACCTATCCATAAATTCCGTAAATCCCTCACTATTCTTATTCTTGAGCACGAAATCGCTTGTGTGTTATCTACAACTGTGAATCTGATGAAGTAATAATTGTGAGTTTTTTTAAAGCTCCTTCTTATGGTTTGATTCTTAAATACGATCTACAGTACTGGTCATTAGGCTTACCTCAATTGCAATTACTTGGGTAATTTTCTAAATGATAAATTCAATTTAGAGGGTCGAAAGTCCGTTCGGACAGCTTCATTTAACTCTCGATAGCTTGACTAGGGATTTCCCAACACTACAATCCGGTGCTTAGTTCCTAAACTTTACATTCCGATTTCGAATTTCTTGCAATTTAGATTCTTAGTTGATTTTATCAGAATTATATTCGATTTTTTTTCTTTATCTTAAAAAGTCCTGATGTTAGAGGCTTAGAGCCTAAAAACTTTTCCGAGTTCTTATACACAATTTCTTGAAGCATGTCGAATAATGTTTTATCTTAATCTTTGACGATTTGGGGGGCTACTAGGATGGCATATGGTCACACATGATTAATGGGGAGCAGATGGGTTGAACTTGGTGGGTGAGAAGCTTGAATGGGGGGTGTAACAGGGGGGGGGCTTCAGTTTTCGTTAGTAGGTCAGAAGGATGTGGCTGGGACGACGTAGGCCGGTGCTGGAGCGTTGCTTTGTAACCAGGAGGAGCGTGAGGCTTGGGGAGTTTTGTCGAGGGAGAAAGACAGAACCACCACTTTCGACGTTGTCGTTGCCGGGGTTTAATCCTTGTCACCTTTTTAGGGGCGGGCGGCTAATAGGAGTTGCCGAGGGAGGAAGGTACTCCTTACCGTCTATTCTAGGCTGGTCGGTACCAGGGTATGGTGGTGCCCAGTAACCCTAGTATTGGAGGGTATGAGACTAGTTGTGTGTAGGGTCGAGGACCGATTACGAGGCTTGTGGTTTCCTTCAACAATTGCGGGGAAGATGGCAAGGTGGTGGTGCTTGTTTGGATTTTTCTGCTCTCTTTTTTGTGTGTTATTCAGTTCTAATGTGACTTTTCTAATTGATGGGGTCTAAAACAACTACAGGAATAGAGGTTGTGTGGCGGTCATCTGGGAGAGGGTTGTGTCCTTACTAGTAAGTCAGGAGGGCGAGATTGGGCTAATGAGCATTATCTCGTTCGTCGCAGTTGTCGCTGGGGCTGTAGCCCTGTCAGCAAAAGGGGCGTGCAACTATTTGGGAGTTGTCGAGGGTGGAAGGCACTCCTTGCCGTCTGTATTAGGCTGGTCGGTACCAGTAATGTAGCCGGTCCTTGTAACCCTAGCTAAGCGGGTTTGAGATCAGCCGCTCTCAGGTACGAGGACTGAACGAGTGGTTTTGGTTTTCTTGCGGGTGAATAGGATGGATGGACTGTCAGAAGGTGGGGTAGTGGGATGGTGTCCACACATCCTGCTGGTGAGGAGGGCTAACTAGTAGGATGGTGTTAGGGTTATGCAGCAGCAGTAGCTCGTAGGATGGAAATAGGGTACAGCAATAGCGGAGATGGTGGCTCTGCTGTAGTAAGTCTTGCCGCAGTAAGGTACATAGGATTGATGGGGGGTTTCTGAGTCGTTCCTGAACTTTGCCTATCTCTGAAGTTTTTCGTACTAATTTTCTCAGTAGCTCATTTTTTTTATAGCCAAAGTCGGGTAATGGCCCCGGTATCTCAAACTTTCAAATGTCTATGTAAATTTTCATATGGGACGCTGGACCCGGTTCCCAGCACATGTTGCTCCCTACGAATAGATTGGAGCTTTGTTCCAAAAAAAAAAAAAGCAAATATTTTTGGGAAAACTGGGGCCTGCAACAACACACAACACGGCCTACCCACTCAAATGACATGTGTTCGATAAAACACACAATTATGGTTTCTCCAACGTGTAGCTCCCCACCGATAGGACTTCCCCCTCATTGTTCCTTTCCCCGTCCTTGTTGCCCGTGCGCCCGACTCATTCCTTAGTCATATCTTGCATGGAGTGGTCACACATAACTAGAAGTTATATCATGCGACCAGGAGAAATCTAATGCTTTGAAATAAGCAAACTGATACTCACCTGCTTGTCCTTCGGGACATCCATTAAAATTGGAACGATAGAGAGAAGATTAGCATGCCCCCTGCACAAGGATGACACTAATAAATCGAGAAATGGTCCAAATGTTTTCCCCCTTGTGTCCCCCCTCCGCGCCCCCTTTCTACTATATTCTCACACCTCAGCAGCAGGGCCTCTCTCAGCTACTACTCTCCCCACATGCGCAAAAGGCAAAAAACTTGAAAAAAGTATATATATGGTGGTGTATCTTCCCATTGTTCTAGCAGAAGACTCATTCTTGGTTTGCACGTTTTGTGAGTAGTGGAGCCAGGCCCATAGATATAGATTAGATGGTCCTGCGGGCATTACGCACACCACACTTTTGGATGTATCTGACCGCAATCACGGCCGGTGGTCGTGCACGTATGGGACCAGAATTTGTATGCACTCCAACAAGAGCTGTAGGAAAAGTTGAGAGAGTGGTGAACGAGTAAGGGCGTCGTTGGACACCACTAGAAAATACTTGAGTTTCAAGTGCACACTAAACAAGAAATTGTGATGAGTCTACACTAAGTTAACTCCATTTATGGTTCCATATACACTCGAGGAAACCCTTGAACTGGATCTCTGCACACTTGAAACCGAACTCCACGGGCTCTAAGCCCTTGCATCCGCAGAAAGGGCCCCACTTGGAGTGCTGGGGGTATCCGGAACGAGGCTCTAAGCCCTTGCATCCGCAGAAAAACAAAGGAAAAAAGWAAAAGAACMCATCCTCAGRCCCTTWCAAATTCAGYATTAACAAAGAGGAATAGAGATAAAGAAGTCATCCTCAGAGATGCATCCGACATGCGAGAGTAACATCCGGACCTCCCGACACATCCGGGGCTGAGGATGGCTTCTTTTTCTTTTTTCCTTTGTTTTTCTGCGGATGCAAGGGCTTAGGGCCTCGTTCCGGAACAATGCTCTCTCTCTAATGGACTACTCACACAAGGGCCTTTTCTGGCAAAATCCCAGATTTTTTATGGTTCAGCTGGTCACACGCTACCCCAGAATGAGCAAAATCGCAAATCCGGCCATCAAATGTCAGGGGCTTGCCGTGCCGCGGGATGGGGCATTTTGCTACGACCTCCGGAGGCTGTAACAATTTTTTTTTCGGGTTTCAAAAATTTCTAAAATGAAATTCTCGCATGGCTGTCAACTGCCGGGACTTGTTGTTGGCGCTTTAAGAACTAGAATTTGCCACCTCTGCTGCTTTGGGGTTTTCTATGTCCGGTCACACACAGCGCGCTCAATTTTTCCCAGATGCATAGCTGAAATCCCGTGAGTAACGGGCTTGCTGCTTATGGCGGAGTCGGTACCTGCTTCGCGCTGTCCCTCCGCTGTGCTCCGCTGACTTCCCCCTGGGCAGCGCGTTCCCCCTGATTCTGCTTCCGCGAGAATAGTCCTCCTTCCGCATGGAATAGTTCGATCACCCGCAGGCTTCCCCCGTAGTTCCGGCACCGGTCTGCAGGACCCCTGAAGTACCATGTCTTGTTCCGCAAGGACGACGGTTCGAATCATTGGCATTGGCCCTAACACCACTAATCTCCACATGCACGAAGTATGAAAAAGTATGACGGTGTATCTTTCCCTGTTATAGCAGAAGAATCTCTCGTGTGTGCATGCCACTGGCCCGGTTGAATGACGGACCAGAGCANTATGAAAAAGTATGACGGTGTATCTTTCCCTGTTATAGCAGAAGAATCTCTCGTGTGTGCATGCCACTGGCCCGGTTGAATGACGGACCAGAGCATCGCAAGTGAGGTTTAAAAGCTCGCTCGTTCGCAGGGTCGATACAAAGGAAAATGGAAAAGAATTTCGTTGGACTGCAGTAACCCGTGTTCTGCAGCAAGTCGGGGCCTAGAAGGGAGCCCAGACCTGTGCCAGGCAGTGTGACCACGCACTGCCCTGGGAAAGTCAACAGTCTAAGTCAATTGTCAAAGGTACCACGCCAGGCCCTTGGTCGGATACACTCACTTGTTGTGCACAGGTAGCCAGACAGCATCAAGCCCGCAGGGAGTGAGGTTTCAGGCCTATCTGGGTCGTCATTTACCTTGAGATCTCGACGGCTGAGGGAAGCAGCAACCAGGGTCCAGACCCCGCATGAACGCTACATAAGCCTGGACCTCCTGGCTTGGAGAACATTCTGTCTTGCATCAATGCTGACTTCGCACGTTGACTACGATGCTAGCGAGACGCTGCGACGCTGGTTGGACGCTGGCTCTACGCTGGCATTTGGACGACTACGGCGACGCGCTGCTGGCTCGGCATGGTGGCTGGCTGGCAATTGTCTTTTGGGCATGCTGACGTGGCCGCTGCAACGTATACTGTTGCTGACGTGGCGAGGCTACGTCACTGGTATTCCTGTTCTGATTCATCGTCCCTCGGGAGGAGATCATGACTGATTGACGTGCCACGTGGCACATTGAGATAAAACTTTAGCTTCGTGTTCAGACTATTGATTATTGAGGTGGCAAGGGAGGAGGGCCCCGAAGCAGGAGTGGGCATTGTCTTCTTCTCCATTCTTAGTCTATTCTCCCTCCTCTCTCTTTCGCCTGTGTATGTTTCCCCCATCTCTTTCTATCTGGACACGATTATGATTATTGACAATCATCAGCAGGTTCATATCTATCTGGGCTTGCATTGTTGACAAATGTCTTCACGATCTGGGTTCATTGCAATCTGGTATCGGAGTTGTACTGCCGATGATGTGACTGAAGGCAACGACCTTTTTTTTTTTTTTTTACCAATAAGAGGAATGAGGCCGGGGTCCTCACCGAACCGAATTCGCTGAGAATCAGGCTCAACGTCCCTCATGTGGTGACTGTGATGAACATGAGGATGATGATCCTGATGATGATGATGATCCTGATGATGATGATGATACTACTGACGACGACGACCTGTACAGAACGACGACGAAGAAGTGGTGATGCCTACAACCGAGGAGCTGATGTAGATAAGACTGGAATTGTGCACATCAGGTGCTGACGTGGCATTGGTATCTCAACAGGGAAAAATTCAGCAAGGATAGTGCTGCCATCCAGATCCCGATCGATCGCATCTGCGATCGGGATGCATTGTTGACGTGGCCAATGGTTGTGGAGGAGTGCTTACGTGGCATTGCTGGCTCACCACTCGACTACTGTGGTGAGTAGCTTCAGGCTGACTTGACATTATCTCACGTGGCATCATCTGACGTGGGAATCCATTACCTGGCTAACGTGGCATTGTACGATGCGCTGGTATCGTTCCTGACGTGTATCCCACTAATGATGCTGACTGGACTATCGTGCTAACGTGGCAGACTCAGGGCGCTGTGTTGACACACCAGGGATACATGTTGCAGGCAGGAATGTGACTTACTCGATGACGACATCGACGTACATTGCTGACGTGCACCCCATTGATGACTTTGACCGGAGATGCTGACGTGGCATACTCCTCGAGTTGCTGAGTTGGCATGCCAGGGGTGACACGTGGCACGCACGGTTGTGCCTAAGTAAGAGTTGCATTCTGATGACTGAAGCGGCATGGCTAGAAGACTGACGTAGCTGTGGTGCCAGACGTCAGATTGGATGTTGATCACACAGGACCAAAGAAGAGGCAGCAGCAAGGAAGAACGCTAACTATTGCTGTGATTTTGTTGGCAGACTTACCTGTTGTTTTGTGTTGCGTTGTGTGTCTGTGTACTTACTTGTGTGTGTTGATGATCATGCTGGCCTGAGTAGCGGTCCCTGAAATAAAATAGAACGTCATCACATTAAAATAGAACAACAGTCAGAATTAATTTAGTAAAATTTATGTCGGATCCTTGTTTTTAAACCTTTCTGTTCAGACAGTGTGAATTTGGTTCTGGTGACCATTATTGTCTCTTTTATTTATTTTGCGGTAGACAAACCAGGGCGATAAATTTTCTTGTTTCTGTCCTCCGCAAATGTCTCACTTCTGGAAATGTTTGCAAAAGTCTATTCTGACGAGGTTTTGTTGGCTTTGTGGAACCAGGACGCAGGCTGACAATAAGAAACAATAACTGTTGGCTTTGTGGAACTATGATGCAGGCTGAGAATAAGAAACAAGAATTGTTGGCTTTGTGGAACCAGCTGTTGACCGAAATACATCTATCCGGATTGGATGTTGAACAACACATCCATGATAGATTTGATTTGAGGATGGTTGAAGACCGTCTGAAGAAATCTATCACAGTTGTGGAGGTTGTGCCAGTCGGGACCAAAGTCTCCAAAATGGTTGCCCAATGTCGACAGGCGCTGGACCAGTTTGCCTTGAAACAGATGGAATAACTAATGAAATTGACTCGTAAAGGCGAGACTAAGCCAGGAGTAAGCGAGGCTACGATCGATGCAAACATCCAGCATTTGAAAGAAACATTAGTCGCAAAAGAAAGAAAGAAAGAAAGAAGAGTTGTCCAGAAGAAGAGAACAGGAACAAAGAAGAGGACAGAAAGTTAAAGAAATTCGATAGGTGATTGGAACAGAAACTGGAGAGAAGGCAGACATGTCTCAAATGTTGTCTCATGTTATGACTTACCTTACCTTCTTGGAAGAAAAAATTGACAGACACCAAACTCAATTAGATGACATTGTTGTAGGACGACGAATCATCGCAAACATTGTGAAAGGAAAGAGTCAGATAGAGCGTAAGGAAAAAGATAGACAAGAAGAAAGAGAAGATAAGAAAGAAGTAAAAAAATTGATGGCAGATGCCATGAAGTCTGCTGGTCCAACAATTGAAACAACTACTAATGAGAATGGACCGTCGAATCCACCATCCTCTTCGTCTAACTCCTCTCATTTGTCTCCTTTTCCCAAGTCTCATTCTTCGATAACTCCGGGTAAGACAAGTGCAGAACCGGAGAAGTCAAAGAAGAAAGAGAAAGTGAAAATAAAATTGTCTTTCACATTTAGTAATAAGAAAGATGAGAGTCTATTGCTCTGGATTGCTGAAATTCAAACGTATGTCAGCACTACTCCAGTCCAACCGGAATCCCAAGTTGCGTTCACCACCTCTTGTATGGGAGGTGAGGCCAAACAATGGGTGTTGACTGAGACCAACGTCACGGGGTTTGAAAACATTGGCGAGTGGGCAAAGACGTTGACCTTGAAACAGTTCTAAACCTAGATCAAGGATCGTTTTCTCGACAAAACAACAGCCGACAAATCATTTCACCAGTTAATGACGATTGGTAGAAAACATTAGATGTCGGTCGAGGCTTTGTTCTGTGAAGTCGACTGATTGTTGCAGGTTCTAGGTCCTCGATTGAACCTGCAAGACAACCAAGTTTTGTACATCTACCCCTGCGCGTTGCCTGAGCCCATCAGGGGACACCTGGTTGCTGAAGCAAAGTCAGGTAAGTATAATTATAGGCAATTTCGAGACCTGGCTTTGCAAAGAGAGAAAATGACTTCTCAAGTCAAAAACTCATATGCATCAGTAGTTGAGTCTGGAGAAGGAGGAGAAAGAAAGACATATGATGGTAAGCGACTTCTTTGACGACAAAAGCACCAGGACCACACCCTTGTTGTCTTCGATGATGACACAGTGGAAAAGTGACCAATAAAAGATAGGAATGAGAAGGATAGCAACAGTGACTCTGGGAAGCGGGAAGTCACTGCTGTTGTGGCCACCAGGGGAGGGTCACCCATAAATTTGATAAGGAAGAAACAGCGCATGTTTTCATGACACCTTGGCATTGCCGAAGGGAAGCATTGGTTGAAGATGGGGATGACTCGAAAAACTTAGCAGGAGCGCATGGACAATGCACAATGTCTTAAATGCGGCACACCAAGACACGTGATCGCATATTGCCTGATGATTGGAAACCCAAAAGCAAGCAGCCAGTAGGAGTAGCGTCTGCTCCTACTGAGATAAAGGGTAAGGACGGACAGATAGGTAAGGCGCCTACTAGCCCTTCCTACCCTTTTTCTCATATTGCAGAGGATGATTCTTCGTTAGCCCTTCATCCAGACCGCCCTGGTATTGTATGTTATGTCTCTCCGGATGACTCCCTTGATGAGCTAGGTAATAAATTGCTAGCCTTACGTAGCTCATGGGCGCGAAAAGCAAAGTCTAAGGGTGAATTGTTGTTTGCGGATGTAGAAATCACACAATCATGAGTAGATGCGTTGTTGGACCCCGGATCAACGAGGTCCTACATATCTGAGAAAGCAATCCACAAGTTGCATATCGGAATAAAGGTAAAAAACTTTTCTCGACCAATCACGACTATATAAGCAAACAAGAGTACGATCATTGTCTCCCAGTATGTTGCTTAAAACTAGAGAAGGGAAAAAAATTATGCATGAGTTATCCGTCCTCGTTGAAAAAAAATTGTCTTTTGATCTCATTATGGGTATGGATTGGCACGAGGAAGCCAACCCGGACATTGATTTCAAAGGTAAGGTTGTGCAACTTAATAATGCGCAATCTGAAATAAAACCTATCAAGTTATATCATAAGTATGACTCTGACACTAGTTTGTCTTTTTGCCGTATGAGTTATCCAATTTTTCGTTCGATGGTTTTTAGAGAAAAAGTTGGAACAGGAAGGTGTGATGGTATTAGTAAAGAAAGTCGGTGAGTCTTCTTCTTCCTGCCCTCTAACTATTGAAAGTCGTCTTTCTGAGTTGAAGGATCTGCAGACTGAATCTTCCGGAATCACGGAACGTGGTATTAAGTGCAAAGTTGAAATCATTTTACCGAATGTTTCCCAAGGAACTCAAGGAACTACAGAAACAACTGCAAGACCTTACTAACAAAGGATGAATTCACTCTAGCTCATCTCCCTATGGTGCACGTATCTTATTTGTGCCCAAAAAGGAAGGTGAATTACGTCTTTGCATTGACTACCGAGGGTTGAATACCATCATTGTTAAGAACATCGAATTGCTTTCTCGCATTGCCGACCTACTTGATCAACTGCAGGGTTCTAAGTATTTCAATAAGATTGATTTAAAGTCTGGGTATCATCAGATCGAGGTAGAACATGTGGATTAACATAGAACTGCACTCCGGATAAGGTATGGTCATTACGAGTTCGTGGTAATGCCTTTCGGATATACAAATGCCCCTGCTGCGTTCCAACGATCAATGAATGAATTGTTTCGTAATGGTTGGATCAGTTCGTTATTGTCTATCTTGATGATATTCTCGTGTATAGTGAAGCGTTAGAAGAATACGAAAAACATTTTCGTCTGGTGTTAGAAAAGTTGCGAGAAGACAACTTTAAGATAAATTCAAAAAAGTCTGAGTTCGCTAAGTCCGAAGTCTTATAGTTAGGACATATAGTGAACGAAGAAAGTCTCAAACTGGAAGAAAAGAAGATATCAGTTATTCGAGATAGGCCACGGCCTAAGTCTGTAACCGAACTACGATTTTTCTTTGGTTTGACAAACTACCATAGAAAGTTCGTTAGGAACTTCTCACTGATCGCCGCACCAATGAGAAGATTGTTGAAAAAAAGAACTATCTGGTTGTTGGACAATGACTGTGAGTTTTCCTTTAAGAAGATAAAGTATGTTTTAAATCACTATCCTCTTTTGAAAATTATCGATCCGTCACTTCCTGTCATTGTCACTACTGATGCAAGTCAGTATGGAATTGGTGCAGTCCTTCAATATAACGACGACAATGGTTACAAACCAATTGAGTTTATGTTTGCACGATTGTCATAAGAAAAGGTCGTCAATTTCACATATGAAAGATAATTGTACGCCTTAGTCTGTGTGTTGGACACATGGAAACACCACTTGTTAGGGAGACATTTCACTGTATACTCAGACCACTTGACAGTGAAGTGGATAAAGACACAGCCTAGTGTCTCTGATAAGTTAGTACGATGGTCTGCATTCATTGATACTTTTGATTTTAAGTCGAGAACTATTACAGGTAAGTCTAATGTGGTCGCAGATGCATTGTCCAAATGATGTGATTCCTTTGGTGCTATTGCCTCTTTTTTGGATGGTGGGAATGATTTAAAAGATAAAATTCGTCAAGGATATGTTACTGACCCTATCTGGAAACTTATCATGGATGTCCTTGCGAAAGACTCAACTTTACGTTCCAACTATAGAATAACCGATGATTTGTTTTTCTTGATAAACCAAACTGAACAGAGATTGTGTATTCCTTACAAGGAAGAACTTAAAAGTCTATCGATTGGGGAACGTCACGACACTGAAGGACATTTTGGTTTCAAGAAAACTTACGTTGAGGTTAGAAAACGCTTTCACTGGACGGGACTAAGAGAAGACGTTATCACCTTTGTTCGTACATGTCTGGTGTGTCAGAGAAAAAAACCTTCACATGAGAATCCACTTGGTGTTCTGAAACCATTACCGATTCCTAGCGAACCAGGTGAGTCTATCTCAATTGATTTTATGAGTCTCACCAAAAGTCGGAACGACAGTAGTCAAGTAATGATTATTGTGGATCGTTTCTCTAAGTCTGTCATGTTTATTCCCTTACCCGCAGAAGCGCGAACAAAACTTACCATACAAAACTTTCAGATACGATGGGTGACAAAGTATCATTTTCCTCTCTCTATTGTATCTGATCGTGATGTCAGGTTCACAAACATGTCATGGCAAAAACTCATGGAAGCATACGGTACACGATTGACCATATCGTCAGGGTAACACCCTGAAACGAATGGACAAAGTGAACAGATGAACTATTTGTGTCAGCAACTTTTGCGTATATATGTAAGACCCGACCTGATTGATTGGGGCAAGAACTTACCCAAGATAGCAAGTGCATACAAAAGTAGTGTTCATACCGCTACAGGGTGCACGCCCAATGCACTACACAAGGAGTGGAAACCTAAGCGTCCCATTGATGTCTTAACACGAGACCAGTTTCTTAGGTTACCTCAAGGGACCCGGGAGTATGCGTTATTGTTTCAAGAAGACATTAAGAAAGTAAAGAACAATTTGAAGAAAACTCAGGACCAGATGATTAAACAAGCTGATAAGCATCACTGACCATCAACATTCAAGGTAGGTGAGCTAGTTTGGGTCAAGTCCAAAGAGTTTTCGTTGAAAGAAAATGTGTCTCAAAAACTTTTGCCTATCTATTTTGGACCCTGGGAAGTTCTAAAAGTAATTGGGGATGCAGAGTGACCGTCTTATCGAATTGATATCCCCCCTCACCTCAAAACGTATCATGTCTTTCACGCGTCCAAATTGTTACCCTATGTAGAAGGAAATGAGTTCCCAAACAGACCATCTATGCTTCCGCCAGACATGAAATGCGGATATAAAGTAGACAGAATCACAAAGCATGGGTATTTCTCTACTGTTGGACGTGGACGACACCAGAAGTAGTTCAAGGTACATTTCAAATCTCAGGCACCATCTGAGGACAGATGGTTTAGTAAACGAGAATTACTCGAAACTCCTCCTTATATTATATCTACATATTAACGTGGGTTATTAGTCTTAGTTATTTCTGCGGTGAAACTCGAAAATGGGTCGGCAGGAATGAAGTAACCCGTGTTCTGCAGCAAGTCGAGGCCTAGAACGGAGCCGAAACAACACATGTCGAACCTAGCCTGTTTCAGGCAGTGTGGCCACGCCCTGCCCTAGGAAAGTCAACAGTCTAAGCAATGTGTCAAAGGTACCATACCAGACCCTTGATCGGAAACACTCAGTTGTTGTGCGCACGTACCCAGACAGCATCAAGTCCACAGAGAGTTCGATTTCAGGCCTATCTGGGCCGTCATTTGCCTTGAGATCTTGACGTCCGAGGGAAGCAGCAACCGGGTTCCGGACCCCACATGAACACTACATAAGCGTGGACCTCCTAGCTTGATGAACATTATGTCTTGTGTCAATGCTGACTTCACGCATTGACTACGACGCTGTGACGCTGGCTGGACGTTGGCTCTTTGTTGGCATTTGGACGACTACGGTGACGCGTTGTTGGCTCCGCATGGTGGTTAGCTGACAATTGTCTTCTGGACATGCTGACGTGGTAGCTGCCACGCACCACCGCTGACGTCGTCGCTGCCACATACAGTGTTGCTGACGTGGCGAGGCTATGTAACTGGTATTGTTGTTATGATTCATCGTCACTCGGAAGGAGATCATGACCGTGGAGCGATAGTAGATACGTACCTGKTTATTTCGACGTCGACATTGCTCCAGCTCGYTGATGAGGACTGATTGACGTGCCACGTGGCACATTGAGAAAACTTCAGATTGGTGTTCRGACTATTGATTATTGARGTGGCAAGCGAGAASGGGGCCCGAAGCRGGAGTGGGCATTGTCTTSTTCTCCATACTAAGTCTATTTTCCCTCCTCTCTTTTTCGTYTGYGTATGTTTCCCCCATCTCTTTTTATCTGGACACRATTATGATTATTGACAATCATCAGCAGGTTGATATCTATCAGGGCTTGCATTGTTGACAAATGTATTCATGATCTGGGTTCATTGCAGGACATGAAAAATAAAATAAAAAAAATATAGGACTTGGGCCTTGCGCTGTGTGCGTACGCCAGTCACCATTTCGACAATTGCCAGAGAGTCCCGTTCTTGTTTTTTCTGATTTGCTACAACTGTGTAACCGACCGGGGTAGTATTTCAGCAAATGCGAGATAGCAAATCTCACAGATTTTGCTGGAATGCCACCGCTGTGTGAGTATGCCCTAAAAATTTATTTGACACCCCCAGTTTTTTTATTATTAATAATTCATTACTTTTTATTAGTTTTTAAACTAGGCTACCAGCCGGGCCGCCCGGGTCCCGGGTGGCCAGCCCGTGCAAGGGCAAAGGAAGGTCCCAGCAAATAAACAAAACTCTAAAAAATCCGAAAAAATACTGTGTTATGTAGAAAAATAAACTGAACAACTTTTGCCTTAGGGTCACATCGAAAGTCTTTACCAGATTTAAAATATAAAATAAAATTTTAAAAATTATATTTTCATTTTTATTTTTTTTATCTTCTTGGCCCGGCCGAGCAAGTGACCCCGGGCCACTCTGGTAGCCTAGTTTTTAACGTTTTTTTTTAAGTTTTTTATAGTTTTTGACTTTTAACTCAAGTTTGGTTAGGAATTCTGACATGACTCTAAGGCAAAAGTGGTTTGCATTATTATTCTGGATTACATACGTCATTTTTTCTTTTCTTTTCTTTTCATGGTCCGAACATCTCCGGACTTGCTTACTGGTCCGGACCGTCCGGAACCATGCATGTCCGGAGGTCCGGATGTTACCATCGGTGCTGCGATCATTTCTTCCTTCACGTTCACATCCATCGTCGTGCACGACCACCAATATGTGCTCCCAACTGTCATCTTATCGTCCATCCTGTCCGGCGCCTGCTGACCCTCCAAGTGATCGCGCAGATCACAACCCTTTCGGAAGAGGGCGTTACAGTCGCCCATCATAATCAGTTATAATTGCACTATGGCGCAAGATACAGTTTCAAATTGCAGTTTGGGTAATGTATACAACCCAACTTTCTATACCAGGTAGGGTGCCCGAAGTGCAATTGCAAACTGTGTCGTGCTCCATAGGGCAGTTATATCTCGTTTTTTTACTCTGTCTTTTTTTTTTTATAACTGCGCTACATTCTTCTCTCAAATCTATCATCATCTTTCAAATTCTTTTAATTCATCTTCGCTACCTACCTACCACTACTCCTAAGGCTTATATAGGGGACCCCTACGGACATAGTTTTGTCGTCTTCCTCCACCCAGCAGAGGGGATGCATTTTGCCCCCCGCCCCAACCATGGTGGTCAAGGGTCGGGTGGGGCCGCCGGTGGTGGTCCGGCTAACACAAAGACATAGCATTTTGCCAGTAGCTGCACCTCCCTTTTAATCATCCCCCACCCCCAACCGAATAACAACAGCACCTTAGGCCAACACTCTCCCGCACACCACACGCAACCCACTCACACTTACACTCACACCTATGTCGGCCAAGGACTCTGCTAATACCGATCAGAGGTATCAAGCGGACTATCGCCGCTGGTTCAACTTGGCACTAAGTGTGTGACAAGACCGGGTCTGTAGACTCCGTACTCAGCAGTTTTCCGTACCCTTAGGGGAAAAAAATCCCAAGTAAGCCTCTAAGTACGGATTCTAGTTGATTGAGAGAAGGAGGGTCTATTTTCGTTCTCTTTTCTTCTTCTTCTTTTCGAAAAGTGGGGTCGGGGGGGAAATTTTATATTTTTCAGAACTGCCCCTGATGACTTTTCCGCGCAGATGGTTATTGACCGTGTCGAGAAATCCAAGACACAGTTAGGAATTAGTGTGGGCGAAAATTTTAATTCCATGCGTAATAACGCACGCACGACTGTTTTTCAAATTTCTTGCACGCCATGTAAGCTGGTTCCATGCTTCAAGTTTGCAAATCCGCTCCATCTTCCGTTCTTGCTGCGCGCTCTTTTTGGCATGCCTCTTCGTCTTCCCGCAAGCGATGTCCAATTCTCTCCTTGCCTATCATCGCGCGTTATTGGCTGCATAGTTGGGATGGTGGGATCAATGTGGTGCAAGCGGGAAGCGAGCACCGCTTGAACGACCACCCCAATCACACGGAACTTTCGACCGCCACTTTTCGATCCTCATGGAACCTCGACCTTTCTTTTGTCCTGCTCATCTACAACCCTTGCTACCCGCACCTAGCGCTGGCACCCCGTCACTTACCAYGCTATAAATTCTTGCAGTCCCTTCCTCTCCTCCTCTTTGATCTCGGCTGCAATGTTGCGCGAGCCATGTGCGAAGTCTGCGGCGTCGAACAGGCTCGACGTGCCCAGTGACGGGCAGAGTGATGACAAGGGGCGAAATTAGCGGTAGACTTTGGGTAAGACAGTCGGAGTGACCAGGTGGTGGTGGAGATTGAATGCCGCTGGCGGCAGGGCCTTGTGGATATGGTTGTTTGGCGTTCAAMTTGATTGGGGGYTGCGCCTTAGGGAGGCCAACCGTGTGTGAAATTTTTAATAGTGAGGGACTCGCTTTTATCTTCATTGCTGGTTTGTCCAAGACTTAGTGTGATGTGTGCAATGTCCCGAGGTATGAGTATTTCGTTGTATGCATGTTGAGTAGTACGAGAATCTATAGATATGGAATGTCTCACAGTCCAAGATAGATGAATGAGTAGATGTGTGGGCGCTCATAAGCGCAACTCGTGCGGATACTGGTATCGATCGTCTGCACGGATGCATGAGTGTATTGGATTTCCTCCCTTCCCCGGACCTTGTCGATCCCGGTGCCGTGCGTATGCGCGGGGATCGTCACTAACTCTTCCTTTCCCTCCCCCGTCCTGATCGTGTAATGCGGGTCAGGGATTGGCTTTTCGTTACGACGAACGACCGACAACCGGGGAGATCAGTCGCCCATGTTTCCACGTAACGGTTGACCTTTTCGCGACTCGGCCCTAATCATCTGCTTTCGAATAGTGAATTGGTGATCACGATTTCTGAGCTTGCCCTCCGACGGAGGCAAGGAGTGGGACGAGTTTCATTGAGGCTTGTATGGAGTCAGTGTTTGCCTCGACGAACGCGAATGCGGGCAGCTGCCCGTGCTCGACCCTCTCATCGGTTTGCTGCAGTGTGCTACCTCCCTTCCCGATCGCAGACGACGATAGTGAGTACTGCAATGCGGACATGCGGAACACCCTGCGACGGACCCATCAGACTCATCTGTACAACCCAACTAGGGCCTGCCACGTAGGGGGAAGCGGGTTTGTTTTAATTGATCGATTCTCCTCCCCTCCCCTGATCTTGCCTTACACTGGTCTGACGATGTTACCTTGGTCCRCGGCCCACGCCGCCTGGCGACCACACTTTAACTGTCGCTGGTGCCGAYAGGGGGATTCGTGCTCTTGGCGACGGCTAGTTTCGGGATACGAAGGTGCGGCCAGGTTCTCAGAGCTTTCTCGCAGCGCAGGAGCCCTCCCGTCTAACGTTCGGACCTAGGTCCCCCCAACCCTGTCTAAGCCAGGCGGTCCTAGGTCCCCCCAACCCTCTCTATACCAGGCGGTGCCGCACCTGATCACCCGCGGGGAGTCGATGAATCCGACCCAGAAGCCTGAAAACTCCATGTCTCTGGTCTCCCGCATGTAGAGTTAGTGTGAACTTAACACAAAAGGAGCGGTAGATCCAGGCCCTCCCTGTTCCTGTTCTATTTCTTTTTGTGGGCTTATTAGTGCGCGGCTCTCGTTATCCTCGGCCGAGAGGAAGTTTTTGAAGCAGAACAGAGCGTGCCGCTTYAGAACAATTCTGCTAATTTTCTTGTATCTCCGTTTTGTCCCCGACGATGGCCAAAACTCAGGGAAGGCCTCGGTACGAAACAAGAGTCCCCCGTTCCGTCTAGGAGACTCAACCCCACCGGCCAAAAATCCTCGGCCACACCCCCAACAACTCTGAGCGGCGTTCGTAGGTACGGAATGGCACGCGGGGTGTGAGGTTTGTGCATCACAAGTGC
>BFEA01000968.1:0-13335 GCA_003427395.1 Chara braunii
ATTGCAGCATGGCGCCAGTTGTCCAAAATCCTACGGTACCAAAAGGAGGGGTTTGGAAAAAGGGTGCCAGGCCGAAAACGGGATGCAGCCGAAACAGCAAAAGATAGACCAGGGATCGAGCCCTGGCGAAGTCTGTAACAGTTGCGTATTATGCCACTGGCAAAGGATCCCTGCCTGAATCAAGGTCCTTGTCTCCACCCTTGCCTTCTTTCAAGGAGCTTAGTTTGATCGGAATCTTAAATAGACCCAGTATGGAACTAGGAATGAGCACTTTGGTACGTGTTGAATATAGGTGGGCAGGTATATGGTATTGGATGCTGAGTCGGGAACGAAGTAGTGTACCGTGGGTTACCGGTGACGTACGAAACATTGCTGAGCATGAATTGATTGTAAGTGTTGCTGATCCGTCTCTGAAAGTTAGCTACTAGCTACTCGTCGGGCAGCAGCCTGCGTGATGAGCATTTTTGCTGTTGACGTTTGAAGTCATTGTTGTCTATCATGTTCGGTGCTGCTCGCTCAAGGAGGGCTGTAACACGTTCATGGAGGTAAGCCGCTCAGACCCTTAGATTCCGCCATCATGGTTTTTGCGCTCAGACGGATTATATGAAACGATTATCGTCATTGCGGCAGACGTCCTTAGTCATTGCAGATACAACCCTTGTGATAACAAACCGAGGAAATGTCATTCATCAGAGCCTTAGACTCCACCATCATGGTTTTTGTACACACGAGGCAATTGAAGTCTGCCGTCCTGAACGAGTTTCATGATAATGTGGAGGGCTCAACTACACTTGGCCGCAACGACACTTGCAACCACGGACCAACCTCCCTCTGATATATCAAGGTCGCCTTCTAATTCAAACAAACCTTCTAAAAACCGCTCTGACAAAGAGGGATCACAATATAGATGGAATCGAGCGACTTGGAGACTCTCACAATTCACATTGGCAAACTGAGGAGGGATTTCCAGAGCAAGCACATTCCTTTTGCACTCTCGTGCACGAGGGGAATCCCATAAACTTTAATCCTCTATACGTCCCATGACACACAAGTCAGACGTGATGTTCTATAAGGATCCAAGACTAGCTCCCAATGCTTACAAGGGAGATTACAACCTGATTGTAGGATAGGAAGTGTAGTCCGCCTACCGTCAGAGCGAGAGACAGACATAATTCAACCACCGATCATGATAATCTTGCAGCTCGTCCTTCAATCAAGGTGAAGCTCGTACAATCACCTCGTTGTACACACATGAGCTGCATCAAACATCAGCAAAATAAAACAAGTCACGAACAGATGGCCAAGAAGAACTCATTTTACATCACATTCTACAGAATAGTCACTAGACCACAACAGAAAAACACTGGCAACTTTACTGTGGCACACTTTCGCACCAAGAATGCCTCCAACTTTTCGTCTGGGAGCCGAACTTAAAGGCATCTCCACATTGTGTAAGCGGAGACCTTGCCACCAAGGGGATCCTAATCCCTTGAAGACATTATCTGTTGCTTCTTGAGATGGGATATCTTCCATGAAGACGAGCGTTCACCATCCAATGTGAAGAAACAACGGCGCCGAAAAATATAATACAAATGTGTGCCGTTTACAACAGCTTGGGAGAAACGCACCACCAAACTCCCTACCATTGCATTCGGCAGTGCTCTGCATCAAGACGTGTCCGTGGACCCTTCGCTTTACTCCGCAGACAATATAACATAAGTATGCCCATCTTTTCGTCTAACAGCCACACGTGCACGCAGCTCCAGATAGCGTAAGTGGAACATCTACTTTAGCTTCCCAGGACTGGACGTCAACGAGTGAAACGTGACACCTGACATCCAAAAAATAGAAGCGCCGAGAAAACATAATCGACACAGACCT
Source organism: Chara braunii (assembly GCA_003427395.1). Classification (NCBI taxonomy): domain Eukaryota; kingdom Viridiplantae; phylum Streptophyta; class Charophyceae; order Charales; family Characeae; genus Chara; species Chara braunii. Next base: position 1,882 of record BFEA01000968.1, read on the forward strand.
TTCCATCAGCCCTGGACCAGAAGACACACTAGGGAGCCATCTGAAAGCTCCACCAGCAAACGTGCTTCTAGGCCACTCAAAAAGATTCAAAATTACCAGAGACGGCAAGATTTACCCATTTGCAAAACATTCGCCCCACATCATGGGCAAGTGTATGCGTTAGGGACGCCCAGCACGTATTTACAAACCTATACTACTGTCCATGTTTGCACCTGATGTGTCCAAACGTCGCAAGAATAATTTAATAGGACATTACAAACCTATACTACCGTCCATGTCAGCACCTGATGTGTCCAAACGTCGCAAGAATAATTTAATAGGACAATCGAGGTTACCTCCATGAACGTGTTACAGCACTCGTTGAGCGAGCTGAACCGAACACGATAGACAACAATGACTTCAAACGTCAACAGCGAAAAAGCTCATCACGCAGGCTGCTGCCCAACCAGTAGCTAGTAGCTGAAACAAAGTGAACAAAACGTCCAGAGACGGATCAGCAACACTTACRCTCAATTCATGCTCAGCAATGTTTCGTACGTCACTGGTAACCCACGGTACTCAATTCGTAGGGAGCCATCTGAAAGCTCCACCAGCAAACGTGCTTCTAGGCCACTCGAAAAGATTCAAAATTACCAGAGACGGTAAGATTTACCCATTTGCAAAACATTGCCCCACATCACAAGCACGCGTATGCGTTAGGGACGCCCAGCACGTACTTACAAAGTAATACGAACCTATACTACTGTCCATGTTTGCACCTGATGTGTCCAAACCTTGCAAATTTGGCAATTTGTTGCGATTGAGACCACTGTGCGGAATCGAAGGGTCCTAGCGGTGTAGGTATGTAAATTATGCTCACGACATGTCTCGACTAGAGGGTTGGACATTCGGTCACTGCGGAAGGAGTCGTGGACAGCTTCTCTGTGTCTGGGTGTATGCGCCTGGTGCGATAATACAGTATGCAATGTTTCTTATTTCTAGTGGACKAGTGTGCAGATTTTCTAGTGAACTAGTGCGCAGATGATATTTATCAAATTATGATAGGAAGAAATGATGGGCTGGGTGCAAACCAGGCCATGATTCTGAGATGAATTAACTGATGCGCTATTGACGAAGCCATTCTTTGTGCACTAGGCTGTTGTGACCCTGAGGTGATGAACATTGCACGACGGTCTACTGAACCGGCATGTTGATAACGCAATTTAAACCCCAAAGTGTACTGATCAGGCCGTTCATGTGTGTATCTGGAACTGGCGAGTGGCGCCCCCCTAGAGTATGGAGTAGATACTTCGTTCTCGAATCAAGTGAGTGCGGGCATGGATCTTGACATGATTATACAACGCGAGGGGCTACTGAACCGCAATGTGGAAAGTACAGGTGAAACTCAAATCTACTAATCAGGAGACTATTCTGCCGGAGAGCGATGCCCAAGAATGCAAGTTGAACTTGAGATGCTTCTCGTTGGTTTGCGTTTAGATTCTTCTCAGGTGGTTGTGTGCTGGTTTATAGTGCATGAAAACAGCCACAATGTTTTTCCGTTCGGGCATTGTGGTGTCGAACTAAGCATAGAGCGAGAAACGGGTCTTGCTTTCAGGTGAAAAGATGTCTTTGGATGGAACTGGATATTGAAATTTGGAGTGGAAGAAGAGATGTTGATAAGTTTTAGTGAGTTGAAATGTATGTCTTGGTAATTGGCAAAAGCCTTTCGGCAGTCCTTCTGGTGGGGCTGTCGTAGTTATGCTGTTGCCGAAAAGTGATCGTTGGGACCTATGTGGGGTTTCAACACCGGCCAGACAACCGGAGGTCCTTGTTTCCACGGCGCTCTGTATGACCTATTACCTAGTGCTACTAATCGACGGACCACATCATGCAAAATTATAGTGCTAGTCGTTACCAGAGCACATTTTCTGAGTTTTCTGGTATCTGTTCACAGAGTAGTCGTATTCGGCAGTTCTTTGCTGCGGTATTGGGGTGGGGGATTTTGCTGATCGGATATTTGTTCACAGAGTAGTCGTATTCGGCATCTTTGCTGCGGTATTGGGGTGGGGGATTTTGCTGATCAGATAGCCTTGTTGTGCTTCTATGTTGAATGATCACATCGAATGAATGGGGTTTGTTTTTTATGGCTTGTCTGTTCCCTCTCGGAATGGGCATATGGGAAAGCTGGCGGCAAAGACGAGTACGAGATAGGGACAATCGACTCTTGACTGATTTGAGAGGTTGAGAATGAAAAATCGATGGGAATCTCTCTGATGTCATTGCCAGTGTCCTATAGTGTGTTCGTTTGCTCGACTGAACTTATATAACCTCATCGGTACTTGCACAGGTCCTTTTGGGCCACGGCAGTTAGTCTGGAGTGAGTGAGAGACCGGAAGAGTGTTCCCTAAATTGTTATTTTGGGGACACTGGTGTATATTGGATGGTGGATAATGCAAGTGATGAGGCTATTCATATGATGGAAAGAGTATGAAGGCATGAAGTCGATTACTAATCCTTAAATGACGTTTCAGATTCTTGTACGAGTCTGCAATGTGTATTTCCTTCTTGAGGTGTATGTGATGACATCATCTCAGGAATGGTCGGATTTGTTTGAATGTCCCCAAGGAGAATGGATTCTCGTGCGAGGTATTCATGATGCGATCGACTTAGAAATGAYAGTTTTGTTGGAATTGTTTCGTGGAGAAGTCTTAGGGAACRAAGCGCAATGTAGTTCAAGGTGATTGTTTTAGCCTGTGATGTTAAATATCATGACAAGCATATGGCAGAGCTGGCATATGACCAATTTGCTGACAAACGGTGATCTGAGGCTTTTTTTTTGGTGGAAGACTTTCGYGGAAGTCGCAAGCGTTTTGAGAGGGTGCTGGAATGTTGGCGCAGTTACTGGTATTGTCGGCTGTGTAACTAGATGTTCGACTCGTCGCGCTGTATTAAGCCGGCCGTGATGACTATCAATGTCATTATGGCGACTAACGGTGCGTACATAGACCTATGGCTATGTCTGCTCCTTTCGAAAATGGTATAATGAGATGGGGGCCTGGAATGCCACTACATTACTGCTTTGGACTGAGGTTTCTATGAGGGTTATGTGGGGAGCTTGGATGGTGTCCATGGACGTGCCACTCGAGTTAATCGGACATGGATGACTTCCAAACGAACCTGATGTACCCAGCGGACGCCATTTGCCTACTCCAGTGACTCGTTTTTTTATAATCTGCGCTCATTAGAGGACGCTAACAGAACTAGTGTGACACCCATCAAATGTGTGCTGTCTTTCTACAAATTGAGCACGGAAGAAATGACCATGCCACCAATCCCCTTTTAACTTCTTCAAACGTGGTGATTCTTGGACATTGTCCACGGAGTGAGATTTCTGGCCAAACATTGTTCCTTATTATGCACCCGACAAGTGAGTGAGATGAATGGTCTTAGGGTGTCGTCAACTGTTCCAAGCCTGTGATGATCAATGATAACCTGCGCTTCTGAGTAATCGTGAAGCAAAAAGGGTCAATGGTTGAATCTCTTCAGCTGAGCCGGCTTTTACTGTCCGTTGTTAGATGCAATCAATGCAAATCCCATATCCTGGGCGTTGTCCTATGGGTTGTTGAGATGGACATGATTGGGTGTATGATGCTGGCGGTGCATGATTGAAGGTACTTACGAATTGGATGAGGGGTAATAAGCACTGCGGTTTTGCTGGAATTGTCATGTGGTTTTGCTGTAATTGAAGGTGTTATCCCACATTGGAGAACGCCACTATCATAACGTGTCACTGCCGGCGACGTACACCTATGCGAGAATGGTGATCGGCAATTGCGCAACGGATTATAGGAGAATTATCATTGCGGTTTGCTATGTGGAGGTGCTATTTGTCTGTCCTGTGTGTGATTTTTTCCGTGTTGATTAGACCTTCCATTGCCGGTCCAGAGCCTGCGAATAGCGCATGTGGTTTTGAAGCTTGGCGCAAAAGTAGTAATGTTGAAAAGTAGTGCCAATATACGAATCAATGCTCAGGCGAATGTTTCGTCAGGAATGCAATGCATTGCCATTTAGTATCCTGACAATGAACCATTGATGGCGTCTAAATCGTGTGGCTTGTCAATGGTAAAATGGACGTGGTATAACCAAATGCAGCCTATGATGGAGAATCCTTATCAGCAACGAAACATTGGTTGAATAGTTCAATCACCATCTTTCGGCTGAGGTTGTGGACGTGCTAATTTCAGTTGCGACACGTATGGACTCCTGAGGTACAGACCCACGTTCAAATCCAGAATAAAATAGTTCTGAATTAACGGGAGCCGGTCAGTTTTCACATGACACCTAAAGGCCGTTGCCTCTTTCTAATTAAAGAGGAGAGTATCGTACAAGAAGCATGTAGCCTGGCTAGGCGTTGTGCGAATGTGTCATCGCAGTCTTAATTTTGGTTTTTGGAAGATGTTCTTTTCCATGTATTCTCTCTACAGGTATGCGGTAGGTTATGCGTGCAAAATAACGTTTGTCTTATAGGGAACGATGGGAAAGGATGGATTCCAATTGGTCCGTGTTTCTGAGACACTGATGTTACCACTATTACGGTATCTGATCCCATCAGTAGGTGAGTACCGTGGTTTGCGAGGTGAGCTATGGATATGACTCGTTCTTGCTCTGTTATGTAAATACGGTAGTGGTGGTTATCGTCATAGCACGGCTGTTCCATGCCTTGGATTGCGTAGGTGGATGCTCCATGCCTTGGATTGCGTAGAAATGAAATGAACTGAGTAGAATAATGGCGGTGTATGACTGCGTAAGGAGGATGGGCTCACAGAATGGATGTCTGATGACCATGTCGTTGTGAAGCCCCGAGTAGAATAACGTGGGTAAATGTTGGAATCCATCCACTCCCCGCGTAATTTGGTGACCATTTAGTTAAAGGTCTTTGTCCTCGTTTTGTGGGAGGAAGGACTCCCACAATTTTCAGGATGTCTGATGGAATTTGGTTGTGAAGTCCCTTGTCTTCAAATACTGCATCCTCGTTGTCAGCCAGCCTTTGATGTACTAAGGGAATATGGTAAATGGATCGACATGCGAGTTGTGGCAGTCTACTGGTATGGTACTTGTGTGCGGGGGGGGGAATCATGACACCGTGATGTGGATTCACCAAGGTAGGAGGGGAGTTGATGATATCGATTGTTCACGAAATGATCCACGTAGTGAATCTGATCCCTAGGTGGCTAACTGTTGAGAACCGTGCCTGTGATCCTATAAAACTATTGAATGTTTGTGTCCGTGTTCCGTTTTGAACGGTTTGCCACAAGCGGGTTCAACGAGGACATGTAGTGTACANGTTTTGAACGGTTTGCCACAAGCGGGTTCAACGAGGACATGTAGTGTACACTGGGCGTGCACGTACTGGCTCAGTGGATATTTGTCCCTTCCTGCTGGTGAAGCATGTAATCAAAGCCTCTTGCCACGGGTGTGGTAGCATCATGAATGCAATGCCCATTTACGTCAGGAGATGGCTGATATCGGTTCTTCTCCCTTTGGTAGGAAGCTGCGGATCGTAATTGAACCATTGACTTGCAGTGCCTTACTGGGTGATCACATGAGTTTCATTTTGGAATAGACAACGTCTTGCAGTGCCTTACTGGGTGATCACATGAGTTTCATTTTGGAATAGACAACATCTTGCTGTGAAGGCGTGGAGTGTAAAAAATCTTGCTGTGAAGACACAAATGATGTGGTTAAGGAATCAATTGAATGTGATGTGGATTTATAGAGTTGTCCTCTTAAATAAAACCGCTAGTACACGACCTCAGCCTTGCAGAAAGTTTTTGCCATAAGCAAAACTGGGCGGCCAAGCCCACTGTTGAAAAAAACAATGGGCGGCCTTCGAAGTGGTGTGGGTTTTGTGGTGATACGCGCGGGCCCATATGTGGTGTACTGGGTCATCCTTTGGTATCGTGGTCATGTTTGCAATGATGATGAAAGGCTTTTAATTCTGACACCTCTTGTTTGAGGGGATTATCCTCTGTGAACTCGAACTGCTTCAGGTAACGCCTGAGCCAACATGACCCATGATGAAATGTTTGATTTTCTCGTTTTGGCGGCCCGACCGCATTCTACTCTCTCTGAAGGATTTACCAACATTTGGTTTCGCCGTACCGGAGAAAGCATGTTGATATAATTAAACAAGAGTCACAAATGGTGACGTGAGGATTTTCTCTCCTGAACTGCCACTACCTCCGATCCCGGTGTGATTACAACGTGAGTGAGGCCCCGCGAGAACTCCACCTTGCCTAGTTGGCAGGGCACAAGAAGGCAATGAAAAACAAGAACCGAAAAAAAACCATCTGCGGTCACGTTCCACACATACTTGCCAGATACGTTCCTCAGAGCATTGTTGCGACTTCCACCTTTACGAGGACCTTCCGGATGTTACTGGATTTGAAGTTAGTGTTTTCTTTTTTTCCCTTGTCACCGCGACCCCGAAGGGTATTCAGGACCCCTGAACGTTTTCAGTGAGGTCATTTCCCAAAGTGAAAGTTACTGGTGGTTTAAACTTTGCCGAGATGATGACGCCGGATCAGTGCCAGGCTAGATAGGAGCAGTTGCTAGTAATGTGTCTCCCTTTTGATCTTACTCCATCCCCATCGGGTAACAGTGGTGTCTAAAGCCAACTCTCCCACACACCACACGCAACCCACTAACATGCGCACTACCCGTGTTGGCTGAAGACGGATCTAGCTGTCTATCTCAGTCGGCTGGCAACGAGCGTGCTGCAGGTGGCCATGGGGGTTGAGCCCACGGCCTCCTGGAAACTGCGATTGAAGATTATCTCCTGTGAAATTTTTGAAAGCAATCGACATATGACTGAAGTGCTATTCCTCTCCGCTAGCCTGATTAGTATGTGATTACAAAATGCTACTGAGGAAATGCACTTAAGTCTCTACCCGGCAGTTGACATACCAGAAAGCTCAGCACTTTGGACATGTTTATCGGACGTACTTGAGGCTGCAAAGCGGGCTCTGCGAATTTGGACAACCAGTGCTGACGAGGCAGCTTCCATCCTGTTGTACAAGCCCGAGCTTCTCCTTCGGAATCTTTCTCAGCAACGATATTCGTTGAATTAAGTTTTTTTAAATCACCATCTTTCGGCGGAGGTTGTGGTTAGTGTCATGTGGTGGCTTGTTGATGGTAATATGTCCTCGCAAAACGAGAGTGAAAGCTTTTTCTGCACTTTTATTTCTCAAACCACCACAACCTATTCCCATGTCAGCCGCCGTCGGTCCTGGAATCTTTAGGAGGCTGAAAYCGCTGATGAGATTATCAGCAGCGGCCATCGTTGGGCCCGGCCTCCGATTTTTTGGCAGGACATTTTCCCGCTTTCCCAGCAGCGGGAAAGGTACTGTGGTTGTTGAGCTGCTGTAATGTGGTGGGACGTTCTGTGTGTACGGTGGAAATAGTTCGATGATGACTCGTTATCGTTTGATGCTACTCTCTGTGATTCTTGAAAGTTGAACACCAATGTTTTCCTGAGGATTGTTCCAGGTATTAGGCCACTCGAAGTTGTGTCAGTGGTTTTCCTGAGGAATGTTTTCCTGAGGATCGCCTCCTCTTCACTGTGCTATTGAAATGACGAACGAAGTGCATATGCTCAAAATAGGGTTCTTAGAATTCAAGCCTCGAAAACAAAGCACATGGATGTGGAGGGTGGCTGTGGAAGTGGTAGCTCGATGTTTTTGATCCAGGAGTTGTCAGGTCTTTCAGTTTTATAGCAATATTGGAAGTCCGTTACATTCCTGGTAAAGTGAAATTGTCATCGGTGGACTATGGGGTTTGTGCCGTTCTGTCACGGCCTTTGTTCAGTGGTGGCTGTTTATTGGTTTTTCGTTGCTGGTCGTGCTTGTTTGGTTCGCGACTGTGCTCCATCTGAACCGAACATCGATTTGTTTCCAATAGACACAAAGGATGATAGGGAAACGAGTAAGGCGCTGATAGGAAAACGAGTAAGGCGCTGTAGGAATCGTTTGCTCGAGGATGATACAGATGACGAGACAGAGCGTTGCACCCAGTCTTGCGGACATGGAGGTTTTCATCTTGCTTTCTGTCTGGTGGGCATGCACGAACTGCATGGCGGGGTTGCTGGGGCTGCACTGCCGGTGTTATCGTCGGCAGTCAGTCAGCAATTTTGTGAACTGAGGCATTTGTCTGAGCGCATAAATGTACGGTATTATGATTTGAATGCAATTTAAATCGAAGAAACCTAGAATGATCGGGGGAATGGTTGCCTGGCCGGCATCCTTTCCCTGCGCTCCGGAGCAGCCTTGAGGTGGCTGTATGTTCCTGCGCAAAGATCAGAAACTCAACACGCTTGTCGAGGAGGGTTTCTCCTCCCAAGCAGAGCTCTGCATATTTCATAATCTGGAGGGTGTGGCAATGCTGCAATTACCTGTTGGGGCAGACCATGCAGTGCACATTTCAGAAAATGTTTTTTGAGAACTTTTTGCCGGTTTTTCATTTTTTCTCTCACTCACCGAATTTGGTATTATTTCGTAATTATGGAATACGAGGGTCAAATCTACAAAATTGTTCTGTTCGAGTTTGTCTTTTTATTATTGTCTGGGTCGCGTTGGGTCGTCGAACTTTTTAGCTGAGATGTCCGCTGGAGGCTACACCCTTTCTCATGTCTGTCTGTTGGAAGCACAATGTGGATGAATTCCAGAGCTGGAATGGTTGGGATGTGTGATAGTCATTAGCATACCCTGAATAGAATACTTGGGGAGATGATGATTTCCATCTTTCCCCGAATGTGGATGAATTCCAGAGCTGAAATGGTTGGGATATGTGATAGTCAGTAGCATACCCTGAATAGAATACTTGGGAGATGATGATTTCCATCTTTCCCCGAATGATCGACGCTGATTCAAACCAGTGCCTCGTTCTGAAGCCAGTGAATCTGATCCCTCGGGCATTTCAGTGTTATGCTGCCATTGTACTGCGAGTGCCACTCCCAAACGAGTCAGCTGCTGTAGTGTTGCATACTGTAACGTGCAGACCAGAACAAGAACCGACCTTTCAATACAAAGTATAAGATAGCATAACGGAAGACTTAGATACCAGTGATCCGAACAATCAATGTTGCAATGCAGCCCTGAACATACATCATCATCATCGTTACATGCTGTGAAATGGGCCTGGCGCTTCACACAGGAAGACTGCGCCAGCCCATACCATACACAGACGAAGAGGAAGGGGATAGAGGAAGAGGAGGGGGAAGATGGGAATGTCGTCAACACCAAGTCTTCGGCACAAGCCCAAATAGTCCCTCGTCGAAATGTCTGAATCCCAAATGTCAAGTCTGGATCCTATGTCGTCAAGTCTCAAGTCACAACTCTCTCTGTCGTAGTCTGAGAAGTCAGGTGGCGGGAGGGTGAAGATGGGGCTGGAGCGATGGCGCCACAGGTAAGTATCACTGGCCTCCGCCAGTCTCTCTCCCACTCTACGATCTACCACCTACCAGCGCCCAGCGCTGAAGACTACAGCTACAGCTATGGCGCCCAGCGCCGAAGACTACAGCTAGCGCTAATACTGCCTAGCGCTGAAGACTACTGCAGCGCTCCTCCTGAGTGCTGCGGCCGAAATCCTGAAGACTACCTCGTGCCTACTGAACTAACTACCCGTGAAGTGCATGGGAACTTCCTATGTACTACCGGGTGTGCCTCCTGAGCCTGCCGAAGGGAGGCAGGGGCTGCAGCTGCAGCTCCTGCTCAAACTCGTGAGGAACAGGCATTTCTGGCCTGTTCCGCATCCCTGTTTACGTGCCTGAGTCTTAGGCGCAGGTCGAAACAATGACCCCTTGCAGTCCGCTCTCATTAGTGCGTGGAGCGGGTATATGTATTTTGGAATGATCAGAGATATCAATCGGTCGCTGATCTTAATGGATGCCAAGTAGGGTCGCTCTGAAATTACAGACATGCTATTGACATTGTGGCATGATGAGACTCAGTTTTGGGAATTGTTGCAGTGCTCCATGCATCAGTCTGCATGTGAATGCCAATCCGAATGGCTTAGCTTTTGAAATTGTATTCATGAACTGAGACAGATCCATAACAGCAGGTGTAATTACAGTATGCTGGGGTTCCACCGACGTAGTACAGATTTTGAATATTGAGGTGTGGTGTGTGAATGCCAATCGGTAAGTACCTGATCTTGTCTCAACTGCAGAGAAGTGGACTGATTGGGAGTAGTGATTGTTGGCCGGTATCCTCTACCTGCGCTACGGAGCAGCTCCATGTATGCTGTATGTTCCTGCGCGAAGATCAGAAATTAAATAAGTTTGTCGAGGACATTTCCTCCAAGCTGAAGGACTGCATATTTCATGACCCGGAGGGTGTGGCGGTGCTGCAATTACCTGTTGGGGAAGACCATGCAACTCACAATCGCCTGTGAGAGTAGATGTGATTGTTGAACAGTGTGACGAGGTGGGACTTGCATGAGATATGTATATGGTGGTTTGAAGCATCGGAACTGAAGTGCGAAGTTGTATAGACAAGCTTATGTGTAGCTTCTTAATGATTTCACGGTCGGGACGTGTGATGGGTAGAAAAGAACAAGAATGAGCCGATAAGTCGTCGAGAGTTTGTTTTGGTGATTTGATATTTCCCAGAATGATCGACGGTGATTAAGTGTGCCTCGTTCTGAAGCCAGTGAATCTGATCCTTTCTTCCACCCCTAGCATTTTGTCGATTACTTTGCCACTGCTGTTTGGAGTCGGAAAGGTACCTTCATCCACGTCAAGCACGAGCCGGTTTGAAGCCTGATCCGTGTTTTGGATTCTTTAAAGAACCTCTGCATGTCTGCACATGCCGCCAAGCATCTCTGCGCGTTAGGGAATTGAAATGCAATGAGTCGAAATTGATGGCAATACAACGAAATGCAATAGTGACGATTCAGTGACTAGTGCAACCTTCCTTAAATGATGAACAGAACAAAATCCAATCCTGATAGTATGTGAGGATTCACAAATCGAGCATTTTAAATCTGATCCAACAAGGGTCTGTCTATTAGCTGAGTGGAGTTGGCCTTCCAGATTGTGGGCGGCACATGCCTGTGCGAAGAGTTTTGTAGTGAAAAAGTGGGCTGTGTTTGTAACGTCTTGCGGCGGTGGCGAAAACCATGGAAAATGACCCTCGACCATGTACCTGCAGCTGTTTGTGGTAAACTTCTGTACACCTGATTTTTTTTCAGTTTGTCTGTTTGTTGCACTTGTGACATATCGTTGATMGAGAACTGGGCTTGGACTTMARACCTGGAAGGTAACCCGTCGTTTATGGGYTTATCTTACCAGGAGCGGTSGAAGTTTGTTGCRGCTTGCACGTCTACAGCAGACCAATTTTGTTGTGGACTGTGAATGATTTCTCGCTGCAAGATGAATATGGGMAGGTGGGCAGTCTAGGCGCTTTTGWAGATKGSSKT
>BFEA01000968.1:49664-59707 GCA_003427395.1 Chara braunii
GTATGTGTTTTTGTGAAGGTATTCATGCGTGTGCCTGCAAGAGATCGTTACCAGGTTTGGACCACTTTTTCCTGTTTCTGCGAATGGTTGGAAACATGGACAGCAGAGGTCCACAAATGCATGCTSTTCCTAATACATGTTCCCGTGCATATGGGGTGCATGTTTCGCAAACTGCTACATACAATTGCTATGTCTAAGTTCTAGATGGTGAGTCAAAAGATGGATGAGATTGGTTATTCTCCCAGTAATATGCATTGTATTAAGTCGGCCATGATGTCTGTTTACATGTAATTAAGCTGACTCTGTGACAGTCTGTGTACCTTTCGAGCTCCTTTGAGAACAAGATGGGTAAGCATGTTTCGTAAAATCCTTTTCGGTTTGCGCCAGGCTTGCAAAGAAGATGGGCAACTAGAAGCGATCTGCCTCCCCCTTCTCGTTTGCTTCTAGCGCTGTGAGCGCTCTTCCGTTTGACCTTCTTGCGGTGCAAATATAGGTTCCGCAGTGGGCTACATGGTTCGTTTGGTCCGGGCTCCGTTTTCTAAGACTAAAGTTCAATCCAGCTGCTCACCCGCTCGTTATTTTGCATGGGATATCTTAATTTTCCTTGTAAAATGTGTGAGGTCTTTTGGTATTGTCGTCTAACAGGAGCGCCTGCTCATATTGTCACTGACATCCAAAGCGGAAGAGTGTATGCACTGATAAGAAGTCATTGTGAGGCATTGTCTGCCTGCTCATAGCATCACATGAAGTCCTGTCATGTCATAACCATGAAGTGGAGGAGTGGAGGACACACCCAGTCACGTGTTTTGCAAGCAGCTACAAGCAATATCCAATGTGCTGTTTGAACCGCAGTGGCCGTTTTGAATTGTAGTATTCTTTTTCTTGAGGCGGAGCATGATCTTTTCAATCCTTGAGTGTGCGTATTATGATTTGGGGGGTTGTCTTATCACTCAGATCGATGATGATGAAGTTGGTTTTCTAGCCAGTGGGCTACCTGGGGACTCCGGTCTCCAATGAGCCGTACACATAAAAACGACTTCTTCTTCCACTGAGTCGAGAATTATTGTCATGGGGAAGACAATCAGGTTTTGGCGGCAAAGCCAGTGGGCTGTGTGTGGATGCTTTCCCAGTTTGCCTTTTTGTGATGAAGTGAATTGTGATTTTGCCATGGACCTCATATAGGTAATCATATTGATGGGTTGCAAGGACTAGAGGACGAGCCAGAGCAATCCGCTGAATCGAAACCTAACAATTGAAAGCAATCGGTAGCACGTTTGGTATAGTGTAGCATCACAAAATGGCATTCATTGAGTTCTGCTCAATATGGATGTGCTCATTTGTGGTACATGTGTAGCCTTGTTTGCAGTTTTTAGTATTTCTGGCAGCACGATTAGTAGGGGGTGATTGCGCAGTTTTGCCAGAACACTGGACTTTGAACAATGCGCGGATAGCGATGCAGGTACGTGCGTCGACTTTCTATTCTTTATTATCGTTATATTGTATCCAATTTTCCAATAAATCTTTGACACCCAAATGGCATCGCTGCGAGTGTTGCAGAATTGAGGTGTGTCCAAGTTCTCTTACGACTGTCTAGGCTCGACTCTTTCTTCGAGCCTAGCGGTGGAACTCTTGACTCTATTCGTGTTTTAATGAAATTATGTACCCGTAAAAAATGGCCGGGAAATCCTGGCCTTACGGGTRMCACCCTTGAGTTAGTTTTGTTGTTTCTGAAGCAAGTTCCTGGGCTTATAGTTTAATTGGTTCAAACGCACCGCTCATAACTTTTGTTCCATTTGTTGACATAAGACTGCTTGCACGGTTTGTTTGCAATTTGGTGCGCAGCGTGTAATCATATCATTTATACATGATTCTCCAATCATTTGCGTACTTGAACGCAAACTAATACTACGTAATTCATGTTGTTTCAAGAACTCTGACAGCAGAGCCTCTTGAGAACTCATGAGTTGTTGTAATTCCGAAACAACAGATTCGCTTCTTGCTTCAAAAGTAGYCTTGAAAGTTTCGCGAAAAGTTTTTTGACTATCAGTAGCGGATTTCACTGAAGTCTTCAGACTGGGGATATTGAAATTGTTGTTACACATTCTGAGGCATTGTCGTTGCACGTTCCGAGCACATGTGACWCCGCCCTCTGTCTGCCGGCACAATGCAGTAAGATTCGGGGAGGAGAAGTCTTTGCACTCGTATTCTCAATCTGTGGTGTTGACKACCTTTTAACTTTGTGTGTGAGGCAGAGAGATCCTCAGGCTTTTGCCGCACRTTGTCTAGGACGAGCTAAGTGTCACACTCTCTGAGACCTGTTGSCTGCCCTTCAGTTGGGCTATCGTCTTCACCTGAATAGAACGGCCGGTCATTGTTTCTGCATATGGACCGAAAGTTGTGCCAAATGCCGATACAATGACTGGGCGTTCTGTGCAGGTGAAAGCAGGTGTGAGGGATACCTTTTCGGAATGTGAAATGTGTGCAAGTTTATTCCTTAGTGTATTTAGAGTTAGGACACAGACATGTGGGTTGCCCAGCGGATGATAACTGGGGTCGGAAGGGGTGAAAGACCCAAATCGTAAGGGGACAAAGACCCATATTGCAGCAGTCATTACAGCAGTTATGTCGTAGTTGTACGACATGTGGGTTGGATGGTGTCAAGTAATTTGGTTTAGGGCTATGTAGCGTGGCAAATATTTTGGGAGACGATGATTCTGTTGTTTCCCGAAATGACCGAAGTTGATTCAACATTGCATTTGTTACCAAAGCCAGTGAATCTGATCGCAGTCCTGCTGTTCCTCAGCGAGTCCTTGGGAGTAGGAAATTGAAAATAGTATCGTATATATAGCATGCGTCATTGTCCTTGCAACATTCATTACAATGCTTGGATTCTGCATGCAGGTGTGAGGGGTGCTGCTGTTCCTTTCTCCCTGCGGTGGGAAACGAGTATAAATCCGTGCCTTTTGTGTATGCGGCGAGTGGCATGGAGTCTCTTAGTCATGCTGCTGGGATTTGAAGGCGGGAGCATAGGGCTTTGCGGATTGGACTGTGGGATTGGAGACTCCGGCTGCTGGGGATTGGGGGGACATGTATCGCAGGGTTTGTTTGTGCAGGTCAATGGAGTTTTCCCTGCGTACTAGCGTGGTGGCAGACTGGTTTGGTGAACATGGTTGTTTCCGAAACCGTCAGTCACGCGAAGAGGTCCTTGCGCTACTTTTTTCCGCCGACATCGATATGGATATTGTTCGAATGGTAGGGCCTTAGATGTGGCCAAATGCTTGTCCTTCGCCAATGAGTGGTTAGGCATCGGTATATGTCAGGAGGTAACATGTATGTCTAACCAGAGGGAGAATGCCAGATTTAAATCTAATGAACGTAGTCCACGATGAATTTCCATGTAATAATTAGCGGTGCCTCCGAGGCCTGTGCTGAGTGGCAGTGGTCGCGATGTTTCTGTACGGTTAGGGGGTGTGTTCCTGGATACGAATCATGCAAACTAAAGGGGGTGGAGGATCTTTGGATCACCTCTGCCTCTTAAGCGCTGATGCGACATACAGGATTGGACCTTCTTGTCAGAGAGTATGTTTCTGGTTGTCCTCGATGTTTGACTTATGGAGTGAACATGCTTCTGTCGTTGCTAATTAGCGGGAGCTCTGATAATCCCGATATGTTCAGAGACGAAAATGACTCTTTTGAATGTAGCTGCAAGCACGGATTGGTCGTTTAATGTTTTGGCGTGTTTGGGTCAATTTGAAGGATTGCTTCTTGAGGTGTTTCTCACTGTGTTCGTGTGCATTGTGAGTGTCAATGGAAGCAGATAGGAATCATTCAGTTTACAAACCAATGGGTGGGCAGAATCCACATCCATTGACCTGTCTACTGGAACACCCAACAGTTGTGTCGGGGACGAAAACTCGTCATTTTTTATCGAATGAACTATGCATCACAAGCCCACGCTCCTCTGTGTAACTCCTGCCACGCACTGCAGGCTGGGTTGTTGAGATTTGATAGATGGGTTGTGAAACAGGATGACTACTGCCTATGCATCAGCGTCAACCCACATCGCCCCTACCCGTGCATCGCATCAGAAAGCAAGTTTCCTATACCGGCGCAGCAGGGCCATGAGAAATGGTAGCAACTACCGTTTCCTATACGCATGCTGAGGCACAGCACTGTGAGGCTTATTTTGCATGCTCCTCATTTATGACAATTCCGCGTTGGGGTCGCATGTAAGCATAGTTCGTCGATTTTTCGTCTGTTTTTTGGAGGAAAGGGGACTTGAGTACATCGGACGCTGAAGGTCGCAGGTATGCATCTGAGGTCGATCTGCTTTAGTTGGGACCACGTCCTTGTGTTTTTGCCTCGAACGGAATTTAGGAGGCTGCAACAAGCCTTGTTATCATTTGAGCCCCTATCATTCCCTCCGATTCACAGGAAACAAATGGTTTTGGTTTAGAAGAGGAGTGAGGATATTTTGATTACCTTTGCCTCTCAAACTCCCATAGTCCCTCTAAACGTTGGCAAGAGWTTCCCTCGTGAGTTACACTGCAAATGTTTCCCTCTTGGACATAAACAACCAGCACGGAATCTTATTCAGAAGAAATCTTGTTCAGAACAATGAACCTGTATCGCTCTACAAAATCCTACTTCAGAAGAATTATCTATATCTCGGCAATTTTTTGTGTATATGTTATACCCAACTCGCTCTTTTTTTTTCCCTTTAAGCGAATACGGGGCTCCCATAAACAGGTGGCATGCCCTTAGGTGTTCTGGGTAGTGTATGCCTCTGTGTAAAATTGCAATACAAATGACCTTTGGCTTAGGGCCACCTCGGATTCCTTGTTAATTTTAAGATAAATATGAATGAGAAAACATTAGCACAAATTTACCCTTTGGACCCCTGTAGTCAGTTTATAGTACTTTATACCCCCTGAATAAACCGTCACCAAAACCAGAGTAAAGACCGTTAAGAATCTTAAGACCGTTAAGACCGGTTTCTGACTGCCTAGGCCAAGCGCGATCTTTTTTGTTCTTTTGGGATCCTTGCCTCTTTTTTGACCCATCTGTTTTTTTGCTGGGCGACCTCCCCGTGCCCAACTGGCCCGGGCGTGCCTGGGCACGCGTTCTGGGCTGGGCGACAGCCCAACAAAGGAGTACACCAAATTTGGCGATTCTTCCCGGCACCGAAAAACTCGCGAATATTCAGGGACGTTGATTCTGGCTCGCTGCATCAAACCAATGGCATAAAATATGACCAAAGCTGCTGTTAGGTGGTAGGTGCAACGTATCAGGTCGGCCTGGCAGGCCTAGCCAGGCTGGGCAGGTTGTGACAACAAAATAGTCTTGGTGCCAATTGTGATTGAAGAGTCTGGATAGTCCCATCGGAGGGTCGCAAATGTTTGTGCACGCTTAAATCGTCGTCGGATGCCTTGTTGAGCCTTATCGTTTTGGGGAGCGATGGAAATGACTGGGAGCTTGATATCTTCCACAATGGTTCATAAGGTCGAGCATGGCAAATGAGATGATCTAATAGTTCATCTGAGCTGTCGAGGTTATGAAATGATCGTCTGTTGTCTCTCGTTCCTCTCTGATGTCAAACGGTGTGTCAGTGTTTGTCCTGCCGGTAGTATTTAGTCTTTGTGAAGGTTTTGTCGAAAATGGCCTCAGCTTCTTCTATTTCTGGCCTGTGGAGGTCGTATGCGGAAAATTGTGAGGCGAAATGATCCGTATATGTTTGGAGAAGAAACGAGTAGTAGATGTGAACGATTTGAAGAATTTCGATCCAAACGGTTACGTCTTTGAAGGAGCAGGGATTAGTCATTTACTGGGTTCGGTTTCAGCATGTTTGTGTGATGGCGAAGGATTGCTTCTCAAGGTGTTTGTCACTGTGGCCGTGTGAACTGAGTGTTGATGCAAGCAGATCGAAATCTATGTTTCAGTTTACAAACCAATGGCTGGGCAGAATCCACATCTATTGACCTGTCTACTGAAACACCCAACAGTCGTGTCGGGGACGGAAATTCGTCATCTGTAGGTTGGTTTGTGCCGCCGATGCAGTTATGGGGTGCGATCTCTGCAGGTTAATTCCGAATTTGAACCACCGCAAAAGCAAGTGGTCATGCAGAGCGGTAAAGATATTGGGAGATGATGATTCTGTTCTTTCCCCAAATGATCGACGTTGATTCAACATTGCCTTTGTTACCAAAGCCAGTGATTCTGATCCCTTGAACAGACGGGTGTACTCCCTCGGTTCCTCAGCGACCCTGAGCCTGCACTTTGTTGAAAATTTAGGTGCCTTTTGACAAGCCTCGCTTGCGGACAGTCAAAGTCGTCATGTGCGGTGAAGAGAAGGGGGGAGGAAAGTGGCTAACGAGAGTAAATGTCGCAATCAAGTTTTGTGTATGAGAAACATACGATAGAATTGATACTGATGCAGTTAGTCCCAATGCCTAGGTTCCGATCCCACTGCACGTCGTGGCATGACATTCAGTGCCGGATGTCTTCTTGGCAGATATGGGAGGAAATAAGGTGTACGATCTGTGACCTAGCAAGGCAGAACCTCCGTGAAGTTGAGCAGAGAGACCTCCTCCGGAGGAAATTATTTATCAGTAATTGGGTTGTAGGTCAGTTAGAATAGATCCTGGAGCTACAGTTTTCCCGTTTTTTTTGTTCTGCAGAAATCTCCTGCCTCCCTTATTTCCCCGATATTGAAATGTTGGTCTTCCCTTGAGAAGGCGGTTGGGGGGGGGGGGGGGGGGGGTAGTGCTGTTAGCAGCAATGATCAACAAGCGTCATGTCACTGTCAAGGAAGATATACGGTTTTGCACATGATGACTGCTATAAGATCTTCCCTTATGGTTTTTGCACGTGATGATTGCTCTGAAAACTACACTGAATACTATGTGGACAACATATACCTCTGACAACCTGATGCAACATTAAGGGTGTTGAAGATCTACACATCCTTTTTTTATGGTACTCTGTAAAGCCCTTCGGTATTGTTTAGAACGGAACGGTGGTTGTGAGGCCAGTTATCTGTATTGATAAATTTACGATCCATTGGATAAATGGGGGCTTTAGGGCATATCTTGAGGCCTGCATTATGAGTTTGCAATGGACCTTGTGGAACATGATTTTGTGCCTGCTGAACAACGGGGCCAGTGCTCTTATATACAGTGCTTGTCGTAAGTCGGATGCGTGCGTACTGTACCTTGCCAACTCTGAGGTCATTGCCCATATGCGCAGGGCATATTCAGATGCGTCCATTGATTGATCAATGGCGGATGTGCTCATTGCTGATTGGGAGGTACCTGGCCGCCTGTACCTTGGGTTTTGCGAATTCCTAATGGGAAATTTTTATGCAACCGATGATGAAGCACAAATACTGATGAGGGATCTCGTTGATGATTATTACCTAATCACCATCTTTCGCCTGAGGTTGAGAAACAGCTAAGGCTATGGCAATCGTCGTAGKGGAAGTTGTGAGRGATTCTTTGCAAGTGKTTCRATCAGAGGAAGGTTCTCATTTTGTGAATGTTGGGTGTTAKTGGCTCTCATTTTCTTGGTTTTGGTCAGACATTCAGGAGCATTTGGGCTGCTCTGTCTTCGGCTGAATAATCCATCCTATGTTTTTGGTACTACCTTGTCATGGTACATGTCCGCATAGATTTCGTGCTCCGGACCACATATGGCCAATGATGTAGAAAACATATTTGCTAATCTTGACAGTGGCTGCGTGCATGGGACGTGGCTGTGGATGACGTTAACTCTATCCACCAAGATCGCTGAGGCCATTGATACAAGGCTGTTGTTGTTTGTGTTTGGGACAAGGTTGTGCTCAATGATCGGTATGAGAGAAGCACGGATGCAGGTGGGGCCTTCCAGATGGCGTCTAACAGTGTTGTCTGGTCAGGGCTGATGGAAAGGTATGGGTCGACAAAGTTTTCTTGTCACTTCTATTTTTTGGATGTCAGGCACCACGTTCCACGTGTTGACACCCAGTCCTAGGAAGCTCAAGTAGATGTCCCACTTACGATATCTGGAGCTGCGTGCACGTGTGGCTGTTAGACGAGAAGATGGGGTCACTATTGTCTGTATACTGTCTGCGGAGCAATGCAAAGGGTCCACTTACACCTACATAGAGCACTACCGAATGCAGGAGTAGGGTCTTTGGTGTGCTTCGCACGAGCTGTTCTAAAGATTGCACATTTCTATTATGTAACGTCGTCGCTTCTTGATAATGGATGCTGAACTGTTCTTCATGGAAGATATCCCCTCCCAAGAAGCAACAGAGAATGTCGTCGAGGGATTAGGAACCCCTTGATGTCAAGGCTCTCCACTTACGCTATCTGGAGCTGCCTTTAAGTGTGGCTAACAGACGAAAAGTTGGAGACATTCTCGGTGCGAATGGCGAGTTGGACAGCGAAATTTCGGGTCTAGTTGTTTTATCCTGTAGAATGTGTGAGGTAAATTGACTTTAAGTAAGTTATTCTCTGGCCATGTGTTCTTGACTTACAGACTTCATTTTCTGATGCGTGACGCAGCTCATGTGTGTACAATGAGGTGATTGTATGAGCTTCACTTTGATTGAAGGACGAGCTGCAAGATTATCATGATCGGTGGTTGCGTTATGTCTGTCTTGCTTTAATGGTGGGCAGACTAGGCTACCTGTCGTACAAACAGGTTGATACCTCCCTTGTAAGCACCGGGAGCTAGACTTGGATCCTGAAAGAAGCTAAGGCTTAACTCTTGCGTCCGCGTATAGGATTACAGTTATGGGATTCCCCTGGTACATGGGGTTGCAAAAATAATGTGCTGGTAATATCTATGGATCTGATGAATGTCACCACTTAGGTTTGCAATGACTAGGGTTGTCTCCGCCGTGACTAAGGATGTCTGCCGCAATGACGGTAGTCGTTTCACATAAACCGTCTGAGCGCAAAAAACATGATGGCGGAATCTAAGGGTCTGAGCGGGTACTGTTTGCGGATTTGGCAATCTGTTGCAAATGTGACACTGAGGAGAACCAGTTCTTCTGCGTGTTTCGCTAATGATTGGTAGCATATTAGGTCAGGTCTGCTGCAATGATGAGAATCATTTCACATAAGCCGTCTGAGCGCAAAAACCATGATGGCGGAATCTAAGGGTCTGAGCGGCTATTGTTTGCGAAGTCGGCAATCTGTTGCGATAGTGACACTGTGAGGACAAGGAGTGTTTCTGTGTGTGTTTGGGTACTGATTTGTAGCATCTTAGAAGGTCTGGTCTGCGTGTACCAGAAGCCATAAATGGCATGTTGACCGCTGGAAGGGTTGTTTCGATGTGCCAGTTTGGTCGGTGAAGCGAACGCCGGCTAATGTTATGACTTCTGCATCATTGGCTGGCAGGTTCCGAGGTAGTCAGCCGCAATGATGAGAAAATATTCACACAAGCCGTCTGAGCGCAAAAATCATGATGGCGGAATCTAAGGGTCTGAGCGGTCGAGTTGTGTGGAATGTGTGCATGGCCTCAGTTTGTTGGGTATAGTGTAGCTGCATGAAATCAGTGCCGGGTTTGTATTTTGTTCACGGCACGTTTCGACTAGTGGGATAGTTGGACATTTGGTGATGGATGTCAGAGATAAGTCACGGTCTGCTGTGATGGAATAAAAAATCGAGTGTTTGCTNATGTCAGAGATAAGTCACGGTCTGCTGTGATGGAATAAAAAATCGAGTGTTTGCTGGGTAGTCTGAAGTAGCGCTCCGGAGTTGTGGTGTACAACTATAACGCAGTACTATAAGGCAGATGGCTCGGTTACACAACGCAGGAGCGTATTGGGCAGATCACGAGTGGTTTGTGTTATTCTTATTGTTTCGATGACGGACTTGATGCCTCAGGTGACCCCTTTGGAGAGTTGGAATTSCTTTGTGCATGCTTTTGCAAAAGCACCTGTTTTGCGCTGGGCAGATGCGTTTAAAAGGGCCTTTACCCGATATAGGCCTCAGGCCTTGTAAAATAAAGCAGCACGGGCCTTGAAAAAGTAAAGCATTGTGAAAAGGTATCTCGCC
>BFEA01000968.1:70832-81222 GCA_003427395.1 Chara braunii
TGTGTATGCATCGTAGGAGGAAGGGATTGAGGTTGAGAGTGTTCATTCAAGATTCGGCTATGGAAGATACTTACCTGAGTTGAATGTGGGCTGCAAAGGTGTTACTGATGAGCGGTGACCACATTGATGACCTGGAGGTTATCTGCAGGAGTAGCGCTGATTCACGGGAAGTCATATTGATGAGTTGATAACAGACTGGTGTAGCGCTGATGAGCGCTGGACTCAGGGGAACTTTGAAACACTTTGTATTCATAATTCTGATAATATAAGCAGTGAAACTCGATCCCTTTTTCCTCTACCTTTGTCTATGGTTGATACTATTGATCGCTGCGTGTGAAGATGATGCATGATACGTACACATCTGCGTGAGATGGTCTCCAGGACCCATGCACGTTGGATTGGCGCGGGTAGAAATTTTGCGAATTATGAAAGTGGCTTCAGTCTCAGTCAGATTCCCACTGACATATCTGGGTGTCGAATGCCGGTTGTCTGACGTGCATATCGGTCACACAACGCAGGACCTCGTATAGGTATCATATTTTGATATGTTGCAAGGACTAGAGGACGCGCCAGAGCAATCCGCTGATGAGAAACCTAACAATTGAAAGCAGTCCGTGATGTATAAACTTAAAACACTCTAATTTTTTCCTGAGAATTGTTCCTGGCGTATGTCCCCTTCGGTAGCATGTTTGGTATAGTGTAGCATCGTATAGTGTAGCATCGTAAAATGGCATTCACTGAGTTCCGCTGAATATGGATGTGCTCATTTGTGGTCCATGTGTGAAGCCATGTTTGCGTTTTTTAGGATTTCTGCCAGCATGATTAGTAGGGGTTGATTGGGCAGCATTTGTGGTCCATGTCCATGTGTAATCCTGTATGCATTGTTGAGTTGTCTGTGCAGTGTTCCGAGAATGGTCGACTTGAACAAAATGTGGACATCGGTGCAGGTACGTTCGTTGACTTTGTATTCTTTATTATTGTTATATTGTATCCAATTGCAATCAGACATGCTTTCATTCACACTTCACATGTATGCAAACAGGTTGCGCAGCAAACTGACGTCAAGCGCCCACTCAGAACTCAGAGATATAGTACCAAGAACGCAGCTCAGATACAAGATCACTTCAAACGGCTATGGCGGCACACCGCCTGTACAACTCTCTGTTCGTCACTTACTCAACACTGCTGTTCGCACACAGGACCACCCTGGATATCCCACACGCAACACCCTGTACACTCGCACACACCTGCACACACCGACAGCTATGGTCGCTATGGCCGCTGCTACTCTACTATGGCTAACTTCCTTCTCGCCCACTTTGTCCTCGGGCTCACTGCAGACCACCTCGCACAAGTCGCTATGGAAGCACTTCCGCATGGCTTACGCAGGAATGAATGAATGGCTGGGCGATGCCTCTTGATTTATACTCCCGTAACTTGCTGGTCTGCCCTTTTCTGCTGGTACTTGCTGGACTGGACTGGGACTGACTGGACCGGTACCGCTGACTGCATGGGTTTGCACCGCAGACTCACTGCAGTCGCACTGCCAATGTACTGAGGTTGGCTCCACCACTTGCCCACTTGCCTCTGCCTAAACTTGAGCCCACTCCGGGTGGCCACTTCCGGGACCTTCCGGAAGTCTGTAGACTTGGCCTTTCGGGTACTGTAGCAGCTACGACCTTGACCTCTCAGGACTGTAGCGGCTATGACCTTGGACCTTTCAGGATCCCTACAGCTACGACCTCTACAGGGCTGTGACTCCTACTCGACAGACCTACAGATCGAACCCCTACCACTACAAAGACCTACGACAGACAACAACAACTGTCAAAACACAGGTCACGGGTACAAACACTCGGGGTCGACACAGATACTGTACACTGGTAAGGTGAGAACTAGGGATCGAGCCCTGGGATCTGCATTCGCTACTGCTAAAAGGTGAAAACCGTTTCACAATAATCCCTGTGTTTTTTCCAACATTTGCGGGTCAAAGAGGTTCAAGCCACTCGAAAACAGAAAGGGGTTCATGTGTTTAAATTTTTGACACCCATATGGCATCATTGCGAGCGTTGTGGAATTGAGGTGTGTTCAAGTTCTCAGGCGATACGGCCTGTGATGATCAATAGCGGATTTCATTGAAGTCTCTGGACTGGGGATATTGAAATTGTTGTTACACATTCTGAGGCATTGTCATTGCACGTTCCGAGCACATGTGACACCGCCCTCTGTCTGTTGGCACAGTGCAGTAAGAATCGGGGAGGAAAAGTCTTTGCACTCGTATTCTCAATCTGTGGTGTTGACTACCTTTTAACTTTGCGTGCGAGGCAGAGAGATCCTCTGGCTTTTGCCGCACATTGTCTAGGACGGTGTCACACTCTCTGAGACCTGTTGCCTGCTCTTCACTTGGACTACCGTCTTCACCTGAATAGAATGGCCGCACGGCATGTGCTGAATTTGATTTATGGGTATGTAGCGTGGAAAATATATCGGGAGATGATGATTCTGTTCTTTCCCCAACTGACCGACGTTGATTCAACATTGCCTTTGTTACCAAAGCCAGTGAATCTGATCACTCACAAACACGACAGCAGTCCGGCTGTTCCTCAGCGAGTCGTTGGGAGTTGGAAATTGAAAATTGTATTGTATAGCAGGTGTCATTGTCCTTGCAACAGTCAATACGATGCTTGGATGTCTGCATGTAGGTGTGAGGGGTTCTGCTGTTCCTTTCTCCCTGTGGTGGGAAGCAAGTATAAATTCGTCTTTTGAGCATGTGGTGAGTGGCTGAGCGAGTCTCTTAGTCATGCTGCTGGGATTTGAAGGCAGGAGCATTGGGCTTTGGGGATGGGACTTCGGGATTGGGGACTCGGTCTGTTTGGGGACTCGGGCTTTCGGGGATCGGGGGCATATGTACTGCGTGCTGGCAGAATGGCTTGGTGAACGCGGGTGTTTTCGAAACCATCAGCCTCGCGAAGAAGAGGGCCTTTTATGGATAAATCAGGCAAGTTTGGCAATTTGGTATCTGGGATCAATCCGCTTTCACTCGGGCTGATCCCTCGTGTTGTTGCCTAAAGTGGGATTGTGAGGATGCGACGCGCCGGTTTTTCATTCCAGCCACTTGCGCTACTTTTTTCCTCCGACATCGCGATAGTAATTGTTCGAATGGTAGGACCTTAGATGTGGCCAAATGCTTGGCCTTTGCCAACGACTGGTTAGGCCTCAGGAGGTAACATGCATGTCTAAGCAGAGGGAGAATGTCATGATGAATTTCCACGTAATTATTGGCGGTGCCTCCGAGGCCTGTGCTGAGTGGAATGGGTTGTGATGTTTCTCTACGGTTAGGGGGGTTGTTCCCGGATACGTAGTCTGCAAAAACATGCATCATTACTTAAAAGGGGGTGGAGGCTCTTTGGATCACCTCTGCGTCTTATGCGCTGATGCAAAATAGGGGATTGGACCTTCATGGCACAGCGAGTATATTTCTGGTTGTCCTCGATGTTTGACTTATAAAGGTAACATGCCTCTGTCGTTGCTGAATAACGGGAGATTTGAGTGAGGAGTGTTATTGGGTATGGTCGGTAATAATACTAATGGTTCATCTGACCATTGGACGATGTGAAACCCAAGATCTCTCTTGATAGATTCACGCTCCTTTAGATGAAGAACATTACATAGTCGCGGTTGTGGTTTTTTGTCTTCAGTAATGTCTTCTATTAGGGCTACGTGGATGGCAATTTGAAATTCAAATGACCCGTGTCATGTTTCTTCGAATTCCCAAGTTGCGCTTGTGGTTTGTGGAAGTCTTCTTTCTAATTTGGTTTGATGTGCAGACCAAAATATCCCTGTACGTTTACAGACGAAAATGACTCGTTGACGATGATTACCTAGTCACCATCTTTCGCATGAGGTTGAGCAACGGTTAAGGCTATGGCAGTCGTCGTAGTGGAAGTTGTGAGGGAATCTTTGCAAGTGTTCGATCGGAGGGAGGTTCTCGTACTGCGAATGTTGGGTGTTATTGGCTGTCATTTTCTTGGTTTTGGTAAGACATTCAGAAGCATTTGGGCTGCTCTGTCTTCGGCTGAATAATCCATCCTATGTTTTTGGTACTACTTGTTCGTCTTAGTACGTGTCTGCATGGATTTTGTGCTCCAAGCCACATATGGCCAGTGATGTAAGAAACATATTTGCTACTCTTGACAGTGGATGCGTTCATGGGACGTGGCTGTGGATGACGTTTATCCACCAAGATCTCTGAGTCCGTTGATACAATGCTGTTGTTATTTGTGTTTGGTACCAGGTTGTTTGATGCACCAGGTATTAATGATATGGACAGGGTGACGACAATTTCAAGGTATGTCGTGCTAATTGCAATACCGAGGGCTTCTCTTGTCGCTTTCGATAGAGTAGTGAAAAGTTTGACGCCATCAGTAACGGGTGTAGCAGTTAGGGACTGGGCCGTGTGGTCGGTATTCGACATTTTGGATGGTTTATTGTTTTGGTGATTGACAATGGTGTTGTTCCTCCTGTGTTCAATGAAGTAGAGATGTGCGCAGTGATATATGTGTGAGAGGTTGAACAGGCAATTATTGGGGTTCCGTCGATTATGTTGAACGAGATTGCACATGGATTTGTTGAACGAGATTGCATACACGTGCCTGTGATGTGGGGCTCCCACTTACGCTATCTGGAGCTGCTTGCACGTGTGGCTGTTAGACGAAAAGATGGGGACATTTTTGCTTGTATACTATCTGCAGAGCAATGCGAAGGGTCCGCTTACACCTATATACAGCACTACCGAATGCAAAAGTAGTGTCTTCGGTGTGCTTCGCACGGGCTGTTCTAAAAGCCATACATTCGTATTATATTTTTTTAACGTCATTGCTGCTTGATAATGGATGCTGACCGCTCTTCTTCTTGAAAGGTATCCCATGCCGAGAAGCAATAGAGAATGCTGTCGAGGGATTAGGAACCCCTTGGTGGCAAGGCTCTCCACTTATGCTATCTGGAGCTGCCTTCAAGGACGAGCTGCAAGATTATCGTGATCGGTGGTTGCATTATGTGTCTTACGCTCTAAAAAGCAATTGAACGCAAATAATGTGAAGGTACTATCTAAGGATCTGATGAATGTCACAACTTAGGTTTGCAATGACTAGGTCGTCTCCGCAATGACGAGAATGGTTTCACATAAGCCGTCTGAGCGCAAAAAACATAATGGCGGAATCTAAGGGTCTGAGCAGTTCAGGTCTGAAAATCCTGAATGGTCCTGAAGTGGTGAAAGCTCCGAAGATCGTGAAAACACCTGTTTAAGTGGTGAAGGGTGGTTTTCATGGTCTTCGGATCTTTCACCACTTCAGGACCATTCAAGATTTTCAGACTGCCCAAAACTCTCACTTTACCACTTTAGGACACCCTTCACCACTTCAAGATGCAGCCTGCCTAAACAGATGGTTTCCAGGGTCTGCGGACCTTTCACCACTTCAGGACCATTCAGGATTTTCAGACTGCCCAAAACTCACTTCAGAGTTTTCATTCCTGAATTTTCAGCTACCCGATAACCGCTTGTGCACTTGTGTTGATAACCAGTGCTGATTTTCTGAGAACAATTGAAGGAGTGGATGAAAGGTTGGAGCTCTATCGCTATAGTAAGAAACCAGAAATAGGAGTGTCCTGGCGCTTGTTGCTCGGATGCTGCTGGTTGTCGAGCTCAATGGTCTACCGTGAGCTAGAAAACGTAGGTGCAGACTGATAAACTGTTGCTGATTATCAGTGCTACTTGCCCAGGGCCGTATGAGGACGGTTGATGTGCACGATTGACGTTCAAGGATCATGAGGTGTGAATCTGATAATAAGATGTTCATTAAGAGAAGTATGTGATCAAGTTGAACTTGACCACCTGAACAACCATCGTACAACCGCACAGTACAACCACACAGTACGACCACGCAGTAGAGCCACAAGAATGTGGGTAATTGAGTAAGGGGTGATGAATCGTAGTATTATATTATAAGGAATATGTTCTTGAAATCATGGTCCGAGGTCTCGTATTTAAGTCTGCCAATGATGAAAAGAGACGGTATGGCTTCTCTCACAACATTCGCAGTGGCTGTCTGAGAGTTTTCGTCATGCCAGGCTTGAGAAGTGATGCGGTTCTAATCCTTCCTTGGATGTGTGAGGCATTCTGTATTGGATGGGATGGGGGTCTCGTATAGCAGTCTGGCAATGATGAAAAGAGACGTAATGACTTCTCTCACAACATTCGCAGTGGTCGTCTGAGAGTTTTTGTCGTGCCAGGCTTGAGAACTGATGCGGTTCTAATCCGTCTGGATGTCTGAGGCATTCTGTATTGGATGGGATGTTTTGGTGTCGCCCCTTTACCGATAAATGTGTCTGGTACTGGGCAAGGGGTCTGTTTTTTCTTCTCACATAGAGATAGAAGGGAGTGGCCAGTTTTGATTGTGATATGTATAGCGTTCAAGCCAGTTACCTTCTGTATAAATTATCTCAATGTGGGAGCGCATAGGGCAGATCACCTGTATTGGATGTGATTGTTTAGATGCCCGACTTTGTGTTTTGGTTGTCCCGTTAGAGGGATGGTATGGGGTTTCGCATGCTTCTGCATAATCACCTGTTTGGTTTCCGCTGGCTAGTTGCCGTCTATTGAGGCCTGCAGAAGTTTTGCGAATGATGAAAGTGGCTTCAGTCGGATTCCCACTGACATATCTGGGTGACGAATGCCAGCAATCTGATGCGCATTTGGATAAGGGTGCTTTGTGCAATTGTCTCCGTTTCGCCTTTGGCAAGGGCATGGGTTGTGATCGTAACATAAGGGCACACATTTAGGATTAGGAGTCCCAGAAGAGACCAGTGGTGCTGAGCTGTTGTTATCCTCCGGGCTTTGCGCATGTCTGTTTGCAGATAGTGTGGAAAGTTGATTTGTAAGACGATTTCAATCCTTTGTTTGCAGTGCTGTACGGTTTCAAAGCTTGAGCTGAACAGAGGAAAAATGCCTAGTGATGCAAGTACGTGGTTGCCTCTGCGCTGCCAGCTAGCAATGCAGTACCTCCACTTAGGAATGTTGGGGGACAGTAGATGGATGCTTTAGGTACTTGTCGTGTCGTGGCATGGTCTCATCCGTCTTGCTGCTGATATGAGAGTATAGGGGTACTTGCATCTCAGTGCAGACCAACAGGATGGGTGAGTTGTTGATCGCATATTAGGTTTGGTGGTAAGGCAGTGCATAAACTCATATTTCTAATGAATATTTAAGCAATTATTATTCACTCGAAATCAATAAATTAACATGAAGAATTTTTATAAGAGCAACAATTATGGTACTGTGGGCAGGTTGGCGAGGGTCTGGCCATTTTTGCGGGAATGATATTGCATGCAGGTATGAAAGCTTTTTGGGGATTTTGTTAAACCCGTGATGGACGGTGTTTTAATCTGCCGAAATTGGGGGTGTGGCTGAAGTGCTTGATCTCAGGCTTGTGAAGGATGGACGTTCTTTGCTTATGCGAAGATCCTGTGAGCACGGGAAGGAGTCGTGGTGGTCATGTGCAGTACCTGTGTGTTAATCTTCCGTTCTGTTTAAAATGGCTTTGGACACGTCCGAGGAATCACACAGATGGGTTTGTTTCTTTCCCAATAATCTCTCACAGTTCATGTGTAGAATCGGCTGGTTATGCTTTGCATCGATTGGTCCACGAGGCGCAACATGGGCTTAAGAACAAGAGGGATTTTGGTCCTTTTTCACCTCACGTGGATGCTCTCTATGCTCCGGGGTTGCACTTGGTCGTTGTTTCGCTTGGCGAGTTTGCGAGTTGTTGTCCATCCACTGGACAACATAACAAGCAGTGTGGAATATAGTACCTTGAATAGTACCGTAAATAGTACCTGGAGAGTCTTCATTCCTTCAAAGCTGTTTCATTCAAATAGTCATGCCGCCAATACGAAATTGCATCCAGACAGCTTCTCTTTAGCTGGGTGTATGAGCCTGGCGCGATAAAACCGTATAGAATGCTTCTTATTTCGCGGGAAGTTCATTTCGAATGGTTTCCTGAATGACATTCTGTACGAAATGGTTCACCGTGCGTATCCGCCGATGTGCACACATGTGAACTCTGACATCTGTGGGTTTAGGACTAACCGCAGGTTGTGGTATGTATTAAGTCTGACATTCAAGTATCTCTTTTAGAGTGGATTTGAATGTGGAGAACATCCCAGTCAAAATCCGTCCACAAAATTATGCTGCATCACCACACCACTCACTGACTTTTGCCGTTGTCAAGGAGAGTATTCGATTTCATTTTGCAAAATGTGGCGAGTGGGATGGCGAAGCCTTTACTCTTTACCTATTATGTCGTGCTGGTTTTAGACTGTGGAAGATCAATTGAGAAGAAGGGGCTGATTTGCTTTGTCGTACGGTTAGTGAACAAGAAGAGGCACGTACATCTTTTTGTGCAATCCCTCGTTGACTTCAGCAAAACCTTCAAAACGCTGTATTTATCTCGTATGTTGTACAGCGCAGAGGAGGCGGTGCTTATAAATGATCAGAGTTTACCATTCTGTGTTACACGTGGCAGGAACTCTCGGTAGTCGATTGATGCATAGGAATCTGTTTACTCATCGCATGAATTGATGCGGAGGGGTGGGACTTGCCCTTGTGCATCTTCAGCGGTCTGGTTCCATTGCACAGAAACTGTCAATGTGGTGATTGAGACGAGGTACCTGCCCAATATCCTCCCTCTGTGCTTATGGAGCGGGATGTTGCAATTGCCATTTATTCCTGCGCGAATTCACATATCGACAGTGCTTGTTGAGATTTGCGAATCGGAAATTTTCGTTCGGGGGGCTCTAAACACATGGGCTGGATATTTCATGTCCTGGAGGGTGCAACAATGTTGCTGTTACCTGATAGGTAGACCATGCAGCCTACATGAGGAACTTCAGTGCTACAGGTATTTGTACTATTGCTGCTCATCTCGAGGTCGGTATTCATGGACATTGAAATGCTAA
This sequence comes from Chara braunii, assembly GCA_003427395.1. Lineage (NCBI taxonomy): Eukaryota > Viridiplantae > Streptophyta > Charophyceae > Charales > Characeae > Chara > Chara braunii. The sequence goes on from BFEA01000968.1 coordinate 79,845, forward strand.
CACTCCCATTATCTTGGTTTGTTCATGGACTTTGAAATGCTAACACCCATGTTCGTGGTCCATTGGGGAACGTCGTCCAATGGGCAACTAGCGTTTGTTTTACGACTGAGAGTAGCGTTAAGCAGGGTAACCCATCATAAATATTTGTCTTATGTGCATGTGGTGAGTGGCTGTGGGAGTCTTTCAGTCGTGCTGTTGGGATTTGAATACGGGAGCTTTTGGGCTGTTGCGGATGGGTCTGCGGGATTGGGGACTTGGGCTGTCCGGGATTGGGGGGACTCGTACTACAGGGTTTGTTTTCTAGGATAAAGGTGTTTTCTCCGTTTAGCGTAGTGGCAGACTGGCTTGGTGTACGTGGTAGTTTCTGTTGTGTATAAGACTGATAGTTTGTTAGTGCATGCGAAGAGGGTTTTGTAAAGTGTGGCAATTTGGTATCTGGGATGGGTCCGCTTTTGTTTGGGCTGATCCCTTGTGTTGTTGCCTAAAGTGGGATTGTGAGGGTGCGACACGCTGGTTTGTCATTCCAGACACTTGTGCTACTTTTTTCCTCTGACATCGCTGTACGTATCCTGTTCGAGGTGTATGACCTGAAATGTTGCTAAACGCTCGACCTTTGCCAATGATTGGTCAGGTATTGGTAAATGTCAGGACGTAACAGTTGAAATAATGTATTGTCTAACAGAGGAAGAATGTGAGTCGTTGATGAATTACCAGGTAATAAATAGCGGTGCCTCCAGGTCAGGCCTGTGCTTGGAGGCATGGGGCATTCTCTATGGTGAGGCGGTGTGTTCCTGGAGACGGCGGCTGCAAAATCATGCATCGGGTGGAGGCTCTTTGGATCACCTCTGCCTCTTATGCGCTGATGCAAAATAGAGGATTGGACCTTCATGGCACAGCGAGTATGTTTCTGGTTGTCCTCGATGTTTGACTTATGGAGGTAACATGCTTCTGTCCTTGCTGATGAGCGGGAGATTTAAGTGACGAATGTTATTGGGATTGGCAGTTAATGATCCTATGACCGGTGGATGCTGTGAAATCTCTCTTTACAGTGTTATGCTCCTATGGATGCCGAATCTTCTCCAATCCTGCTTGTAGCTTTCTGTCTCCTTTAATGTGTACTACGATGCTATTTTTGTGCAGCAATCTCGTTTGTTTGATGACATCTTTTCAGTTTTGCTTGCTTTAAGGAGTTTGACTTTGGGGATCTGTACTTATAGCCGCATGTTCCTGCATGAAGATTGCATAACGACAGTCTGTTGAGATGCTTTAACTGGAAACGTATGAGGTGCTTTATCTATATACAGCTATAAGGACCGTACACGGTAGTTGGGTGAAGACGGCAGGTAGTCTCGTATAGGTGCTTTATCTATATACAGCT
>BFEA01000968.1:81292-101241 GCA_003427395.1 Chara braunii
CAGCAGGTAGTCTCGTATAGGTGCTTTATCTATATACAGCTATAAGGACCGTACACGGTAGTTGGGTGAAGACGGCAGGTAGTCTCGTATAGGTGAGGAGCATAGTTGTATTTACGGGAGTGGTTGCTGTTGTGGTAAAATTCTGTTGGGCACAACATTTGGTTGTCACCCATTAGTTGGATGAGAGGTAGAGAGGGCGTTCGAGAATAGTGAGGAGCGTAGTTGTTTTTATCTTGGTGTGTGCTATTCTAGACTGACGACGGTCATCGAGAATGGGTGATCTCTTTGGATGTCACGCAGCAGTCGGATGTCGCGCATTGGTCGAGAATGGTAAATTATGTTCTAATAGTTCATCTGAGCTTTGGAGGCTATGAAATAATTGTCAATAGTATTTTGCTCCTATCTGACACCATTGCTGGTTTGTGGAAGTTCTTTACTTAAGTTGGTTGAGTTGCAAAATGATCCGAATCTGGTCAGAGACGAAACGAGTAATTTTTGTGAACAAGGTGTCGAGCTTCGATCTCTTTCGACAATACGCCTTTGGTGTAAAGTAGCTACATGAATGGAGTTGTTTGATGGTTCAATTACGACCCCTTTCGACGATACACCTTTGGTGTAAAGTAGCTACATGAATGGAGTTGTTTGACGGTTCAATTACGGCCTGTGGTGATCAATAGCGGATTATACCGAAGTCTCCGGACTGAGGAGATCGAAATTGTTGTTACACATTCTGAGGCATTGTTGTCACATTCTGAGCACACGAATACCCATATGGAAGTAGATAGAAATCTCTCAGTTTACAAACCAATGGCTGGGCAGAATCTGTCTATTGACCTGTCTACTGGAACACCCAACAGTTGTGTCGGGGATGAAAATTCCCCATCTGTATATTGGTTTATGTGCCGCCGGCTCGGTTATGGGGTGCCGGCTCCGCAGGTTAATTCCGAATTCAAACCATGACAAAATTGGTCATGCGGAGCGGTAAAATTACTGGGAGATGATGATTCTCTTCTTTCCCCAAATGATCGACATTGATTCCACATTGTGCCTGGCGAACACGGGGGCCTGTTATATACAGGGATTGTCGTAAGTCGGATGTGTGTCTACTTTACCTGGCCAACACTGAGGCCATGGCTCTTATGTACAGGGGATATCTGGATGCGTCTATTCATTTATTGATGACAAATGCACTCACTACGGATTGGGAGGTCTCTGGGTAGTAGATTGAAGCATAAAAGTGGGTGTGCTCATCGTATGAATTGATTGCTGGGGATTAATTGAGGACTGAGACTTGTTCTTTTTCATATTCAGCGGTCTGTTTCCATTGCACTGAAATTTTAACGTGGTGATCGAGACGAGGTACCTGGCTGGTATCATCCCTCTGCGCTTATGGAGCGGACTGTTGCATTTGCTGTATATTCCTGCGCGAAGATCACATATCGACAGTGCTTGGTGAGATTCGCGAATCGGAAATTTCAGTTTCGGGGGCTCCGAAGACATGGGCTGCATATTTCATGTCCTGGAGGGTGCAACAATGTTGCTGTTACCTGATAGGTAGAGACCATGTGGCCTTCATGTGCAACTTCAGTGCTACGGGATTTTGTGCTATTGCTGCTCTTGCTGCATTTTTTTTTTGTCTTTTGATTACGTTTGGGTTCTTTTCTTTGTGTAACTACTGTTAGTCAAATGAAAGCTGATGGCGTAACCTAACGGTCTCCGCGGGTTATTGTCCGTGTAAATGGCCATAGGAACTGTGTCATGGAGTGCTGGAGAACGTCTCAGTTGTTTTTTTGTATGTTGATGTATCTGATAGTTACGGGAGGAGAGCGATGTTAGAGAGTCGAGGGATAAAATGGAATGATATGAGACATATTAAGCTTTTTGGTTGTATCGAGGCGACCTGTGATATGAAGAAAATTGAATCGTCGATGGCGATAGAAACTGTCCTGGAGTGCTGCAGTATGTCACGATTTAGGAAACGTACTGGCTACTACAGGAGCGCCCAATTTCATCTGACCTAGGAGCGTTTCTACTCTATTTTTTTCCACGGCCGATAGCTTGGCCAAGTAACGGTAAGGTTTTCGTATGTTGGTTTTTTAGTGGGTGGTTGTTTTTGTGTTACTTTTGCCATAGAGCATGATATCTAGTGGACTAGGGCGCACATTTTCTAGTGGACTAGTGCGGAGATGATGTTTATCAAATTATGATAGGAAGAAATGATGGGCTGGGTGCAAACCAGGCCATGATTCTAAGATGAATCAATTGATGTGCTATTGACGAAGCCTTTCTTTGCGCACTAGACTGTTGTGACCCTGAGGTGATGAACATTGCACGACGGTCTACTGAACCGGCATGTTGATAACGCAATTTAAACCCAAAAGTGTACTGATCAGGCCGTTCATGAATGTATTTGGAACTGGCAAGTGGCGCCACCCTAGAGTATGGAGTAGATACTTCGATCTCGTATCAAGTGAGTGCGGGGATGGATCTTGACATGATTATCCTTCGAGCTCGTATCAAGTGCTCATATCAAGTGAGTGCGGGGATGGATCTTGACGAGATAATACAACTCGACGGTCTACTGAACCGCAATGTGGAAAATACAGATAAACTGCAAATCTACCAATCAGGAGATATCTTGCCGTTAGTGATGCCCAAGAATGCAATTTGAACTTGGGATGTCTCTCGTTGGTTTGCGTTTAGATTCTTCTTAGGTGGTTGTGTGCTGCTTTATAGTGCATGAAAACAGCCACAATGTTTTTCCATTCAGGCATTGTGGTGTTGAACTGTGCGTAGAGCGAGAAACGGGTTTTGCGATTGTGTTTCTTTTTTGATCTGAATGAAATAGCGAAGACTAGTTGAACGACCCAAAATGCTGTGACGTGATGGAGGACGCGGAGAAAGTTGGTAGATGGTTTCTAAATTTGAGGTTAGAAGATGTCTTTGGATGGAACTGCATATTGATTTTCGGAGTGGAAGAAGAGATGTTGGTAAGCTTTAGTGAGTTGAAATGTATGCTGTAATTGGCAAAAGCCTTTCCACAGTCCTTCAGGTGGGGCTGTCGTATTTATGCTATTGTTGCTGGAAAGTGATGGTTGGGACCTATGTGGGGTTTCAACACTGGCTAGACAACCGGAGGTCTTGTTTCCACGGCGCTCTGTATGACTATTACCTAGTGCAACTAATCGACGGACCACATCATGCAAGATCATAGTGCTAGTCATTACTAGAGCACATTTTTGAGTTTTCTCATATTTGTTCACAGAGTAGTCGTATTCGACAGTTCTGAGCTTCAGTATCGTGGCGGGGGATTTTGCTGATCGGATAGCCTTGTTGTGCTTCTATGTTTCTATCTAGAGTGGTTCACAGCTTCGGGCGAGGATGAGAAAAAAATGAATGATCCCGCTAGGAAGAGTATGAAGCATGGCGTTTCAGATTCTTGTGCGAACCTGCGAGGTGTATTTTTCTTTTTGAGGTGTATGTGATGATATCATCTCAGGAATAGTAGGATTTGATCTAATGTCCCCAAGGAGAATGGATTCTCGTGCGAGGTATTCATGATGCGATCGTCTCAGAAATGACAGTTTTTGTTGGAATTGTTTCGAGGAGAAGTCGTAGGGAACAAAGCGCCATGCAGTTCATGGCGATTGTTTTGGCCTGTGATGTTAAATATCATGACAAGCGTATGGCAGAGTTGGCATATGACCAATTTGCTGACAAACGGTGATCTGAGGCTTTTTGTTTGGTGGAAGACGGTGGAAGTCGCAAGCGTTTTGAGAGGGTGCTAAGCGTCGCGCAATTCATGGTGATTGTTTTACCCTTTGATGTTAAATATCACGCCAAGCATATGGCAGAGTTGGCATATGACCAATTTGCTGACGAACGGTGATCTGAGGCTTTTTGTTTGGTGGAAGACTTTGGGGGAAGTCTCAAGCGTTTTGAGAGGGTGCTGGAATGTTGGCGCAGTTACTGATATTGTCGGCTGTGTAACTAGATGTTCGACTCGTCGCGCGGTATGAAGCCGGCCGTGATGACTATCAATGTCATCATGGTGAATTACGGTAGAAAGACCTATGGCTATGTCTGCTCCTTTTGAGAATGGTATAATGAGACGGGGGCCTGGAACGCCCCTACGTTATCGCTATGGACTGTGGTTTCTATGAGGGTTATGTGGGGAGCTCGGGTGGTGTCCATAGACGTGCCACTCGACGTACCCTGCGAACGCCATTTGCCACCTAGAGGGTGCTAGCACATGGATGACTTCCAAGTGACTCGTCTTTTTATAATCTACGCTCATTAGAGGGTGCTAGCAAACCTAGAGGGATACCCATCAAATGTGTGCTGGCTGATGTTCCTGTCTTTCTACGAATTGAGCACGGAAGAAATGACCATGCCACCATTTCACTTTTAACTTTTTCGAATGTGGCAATTCTTGGACATTGTCCTTGGAGTGAGATTTCCGGCCAAACATTGTTACTTATTATGCACCCAGCAAACGAGGGAGATGAATGGTCTTAGGGTGTCCTCAACTTTACCAAGCCTGTAATGATGAATGAAAACCCGCGCTTCTGAGTAATCATGAAGCAAAAAGGGTCAATGGTTGAATCTCTTCAGCTGAGCCGGCTTTTACTGTTTGTTGTTGGATGCAATCATTGCCAATCCCATATCCTGGACGTTGTCCTATGGGTTGTTGAGATGGACATGATTAGGTGTATGATGCTGGCAGTGCGTAATTTAAGGTACTTACAAATTGGTGTTATCCCACCATGGATAATGCTACTATCATAACGTGTCACTGCCGACAATGTACACCTATGCGACTGCGAGAATGGTGATGAGGCAATTGCGCACCTGATTATAGCAGAATTTTCATTGCGGTTTTGCTACGGTGAGGTGCTTTTTCTCTGTGCTGTGTATGATTTTTTCCACGTTGATTAGACCTTCCATTGTGGTTCTCCGGAATTCCAGGTTTACATAGTACGTAGTAATGTTGATATAAGAATCAATGGTCAGGCGATCGTTTCGTCCATTGTGGTTCTCCGGAATTCCAGGTTTACATAGTGCGTAGTAATGTTGTTGTGCCAATATAAGAATCAATGGTCAGGCGATCGTTTCGTCAGGAGTGCAATGCATTGCCTAAACCAGTATCCTGATCATGAACCATTGATGGCGTTTGAATCGTGTGGCTTGTCAATGGTAAAATGGATGTGGTATTATCAAATGCAGCCTATGATGGAGAAGCCTTATCAGCAACAACATATTCGTTGAATAGTTCAATCACCATCTTTCGACTGAGGCTGCGGCTGGCTGTGAGATTAGCGAGAAAAATTAACTGAAACACTTTTTTTTAGGTAGTTCGGAGCTGAACGAGCTGTATTCCATTCAAGTTGGTCGATGAGAACTAATGGTATTTGATTGTGATTGGGGAGGGAAAACGCTCCCAAACATTGAATGTCAGTGTGTTGTGTGCAAATTATCCCTTCGTATTGTGAACGAGCCGGGTTTCTACCAGTGGTATATTTGTAACCACCAGGATCTCCTAGCATTCAAGACCCTGTGGATACATGTTGGGTTTACAGTTCAGCATTTTTGTATGAAATAATCGCAACTCGGATTCTTGGTGGTGAGCATGGCAAGCAAGTGCGTATGTGTCCATTGGGTGATGCTACGTATGATGTTAGACATTGTGACAAGCAATCCCAAGGCAGAGGTGGCTTTTGTAGGCAATCTGCTGATTAACAGTGAGCTGAGTTGTTTGGGTAGGGAGCTACTCACTTTTCCAGCCAAGCCTAAGAGGCGGTGTGGAAGTTATGTTGCAATATGCTTTATTTCCCTGAAGCAGGGGATACCGGTGGCTCGCAACAAAAACTCTATTTTGGGCCGCCATGGTTTCCTTCCGTCGTCACCCAAATAGGACGCCACGATTATCAGCGCAGTCGTAAGTCTTAATTGCGCAGCCTGATCTCTGCGTGGCCTGATCGTTACTTGAGGATGTTGCAGGATAATGGAGGTTTGGGATGCAAATTGTTTTGTATGGTAAGAATGTCGGTATTTTCTCCGTGCAGCAGTCTCAACGTTCATATTATAGTGAGGCATACACCAAAACGACTTCTGGGGAAATCGTCTCCAATGATAAAGACTTCTTCCACTGAGCTGGAGTAAGTTGAGCCTAGTTATGGTGAAGGGTAATGTGTATTGGAATAATCCGATGATGAGAAACCTATGCTTTGAGGCTCTGCTGTGATTTATCAATGTCAAACACTCTAATTTTTTCCTGAGGATTGTTTCAGTCATGAAAACACCCAAAGTGTATTTTTCTAAATTTTCCCAGGAAACCAGTCCCTCCGATGGAAGAGGTGATAAGAGCACCCTTCTAGCAAGTAGACTGGTTGCTCCGATCTATTGGTGGGGAGCAACACCTTCTGGGAAATGGGTCCAGAGTCCGGTTCAGCATCTGAAGATGCTGGAAGGTTCGAACAGATTTATGAAACCAGGGGATTGACTGAGCAGCAGGTGAAAGGATGCACATGAGAGGAATGACAAGAGGGGAGCTCTTCTGTCTTCCTGCTGGGCGCATGAACAACCTGACCAGCGAATCTGTTCATTCCAGTCAAGCAACTGCAATCTAAGCACCAGCTCTTCTCGAGTAAGCCATTGTAGCAGCAGCACGCAAATCAACGTGTCTGTCAATCACGAAAGTAGACAATAAGCCGACCCTCCACCGTTTGGTTTCAAGGCAAGACAATAGGCCGACCTTCCATCTTTTTCCTTCCATGTGAACCACGTCCTTTGTTTTCAAAGCATGACCGGACCCGGCTCCAGTGCGAAAATAGTAGCGGGCCAGAAGACTTTGGCTTCCCTGGGAAACACCGGGCCTCAAACTGGACTGTGCGACTTGGCGCCAGGATAAGCTGGCTTCCCTGGGAGTCCCCAGGGACGGGTTGCTGGAGTTTGGTCTGGAACAGGCGACCAAAGGCTCCATGCGCCACAGGCCGGGTCAGTCTATCCTCGTGTTGTGGGAGGATGGAATCCCACAATTATCAGGATGTCTGATGGCAATGTAGTTTTCAAATACTGCGTCCTCGTTGTCACCCACCCTTTGAACCTGATCACCGTTTCGGTTCAGCACCTGTTGTCAGCCAGCCTTTGATGTACTAATGGGATATGGTGAATGGATTGACATGCAATGTGGCAGGCTACTGGTATGGTACTTGTGTGCGGGCGGGGGAATCATATGACACCCTGATGTGGATTCACCAAGGGAGGAGGGGAGTTGATGATATCGATTGTTCCCCAAATGATCCACGCAGTGAATCCGATCCGTAGGTGGCTAAGTGTTCAAAACCGTGTCTGTGATCCTATAAAACTATTGAATCTTTGCTACAAGCCTGTTCAGTGAGGACATGTAGCGTACACTGGACATGCACGTAATGGCTCAGTGGGTATTTGACCCTTTCTGCTGGTGAAGCCTGTAATGAAGCGTCCTGCCACGGGGGTGGTAGCATCATGAATGCAATGACCATTTACGTCACTGTTTGTATGCTTTTTTTGTGTTTCTGGCTGTTTGACATGAGCTTAATTTGTGGTAAAGGAATCAATTGAATATAATGTGGATGTCTCAACTTCTCTTAAACCTCTAGTACACCACCCCAGCGTTGCAGAAAGTTTTTGTCGCCACAAGCGAAACTCGGAGGGACCGCGCAGCAAGGCCCCCCTTTGAAAAACAAAATCGGCGGCCTCCGAAGCGGTGCGGGGTTTGTGCTGACACCCGCAGGCCAATATGTGGTGTCCTGGGGCCATCCTTTGGTGGCAATGGTGATATGAGGTAAGCCCATCGTGGTCATGTTTGCAATGATGATAAAAAGCTTTTAATTCTGACACCTCTTGTTTGAGGGGATTATCCTCTGTGAACACGAATTGCTTCAGGTAACGCCTGAGCCAACATGACCCATGATGAAATGTTTGTTTTTCTCGTTTTGCCGGCTCCACCTCATTCTACACTCTCTGAAGGATTTACCAAAATTTGGCTTCACCGTACCGGAGAAAGCATGTTGATATAATTAACCTCATGTCTGTCTGTTGGAAGCACAAATAATGACGTGAGGATTGTCTCCCTTAAACTCCCACTATCTCCGATCCTGTTTTTGCCAAACTAGAGTACTGGTGTAAGTACAACGTGAGTGAGGCAGTTCGTTGCACCACGTGAACTCCGTCTTCCATAGCTGGCAGGGGACACGAAGGCAATGGAAAATAACATCTGCGACCACGTTCCACACGTACTGGCCAGATACATTCCTCAGAGCATTGTTGTGACTTCACCTTTACGAGGACCTTCCAGTTCTCGCTCCTACAAATAATGTCGTCGGATCAGTGCTGGGCTTATCCCATGCAAATGATGCCGTCGGATCAGTGCCAGGCGTTTTTCAGGTTCGTCAGGTTCTTGATGTGACGATTCCACACTCCCGGCTTTGCGATCTTCGTTATCAACGTTTTTGGTTCATGACAGTCTAGGTTCTAAAACAAGAGGTTGGATGGTCAGGTCAGGTATCTGGGTTCAGAAAGTCGAGGTCTGATGGTTGATAGGAGCATGACAGGTCCATAAGGTGTTCAGAGGAAAGTATGTCCTGGAGTTGAGGAATAGGTAGGTCTAACCCAAGAGTTGTCCCCCATCCATATCGGGTGACAGTGGTGTCTAAAGCCAACACTCTGCCACACCACACACAACACACTCGCACTCACACTCACACCCGTGTTGGCTGAAGACCTTACTAATACCGACTGGGAGGATCTAGCTGTCTATCTCAGTCGGCTGGCACCGAGCGTGCAGCAGGCATTCATGGGCGTTGAACTCACGACCTCCTGGAAAGCGCGATCAAATTTTTGGAAGCAATCGACATTTGATTTAATTGCCGTTCATCTCCGCTAGCCTGATTTGTGGTTAGTGTCATGTGCAATCAAAGATTATATCCTGTGAAATTTCGGAAAGCAATAGGCATTTGATTGAATTGCTATTCATCTCCGCAAGCCTGATGAGTATGTGATTACCAACGCTACTTTCGACATGTTTATTGGACGTACTAAAGGCTGCAATGATGGACAACCCGCGCTTCTGAACAATCATGCGAGGGACAAATTCAACCACCTAACAACGGTGGGATGTGGGCTCGTTGCTTATTCACTTTGTCAAGCCCTTCAGTTAGCAGAACTCACATTCGCTTACGAACTCTTAATTCGACTGTTAAACGCCAATGATGATTTCAGTATTAATGGGTAATTTACATCTGATGTTGATGAAACTGACTTAGGCTGAGGCGTTTCTGCAGTATCGTAGTTTGTCATTTTGCTCGTGGTTGTGCCCTAAACCCTAAACCCTAAAAGGCAGTACACGCAGAATTGTGAAGTTCAATAGCCAAGCGGGCTCTGTGAATTTGGACAGCCAGTGCTGACGAGGCAGCTTCCATCCTGTGGTACAAGCGTGTTGGCTTGTTGATGGTATTATGTCCTCGCAAAACGACAGTGAAATATTTTTTTGCACTTTCATTTCTTAAATCACCACAACCTATTCCCATGTCGGCGTCGTCGGGCCGATGAGATTATCACCAGCGGCCATCATCGGGCACGGCCTCCGATTTTTTGGCAGGACATTTTCCCGCTTTCCCAGCAGCGGGAAAGGTAGTGGTGGTTTATGAGCCGCTGCTGTGATGTTCTGTGTGCGCAGTGGAAACAGTTCGATGACGACTCCTAACCGTTTGATGCTACTCTGATTCTCGAATGTTGAACACTCACTAATGTTTTCCTGAGGATTGTTCCAGTTATGAGGTCACACGAAGTTGTGTCAGTCGTTTCTAGAATTCTTTCAGTTGGAATGCTCGCAAGGAAGAGTTTATGGGCTCCTCCTCAGGTATTATATTGCCTCCCTCCTTGGCTTCCCATGGAGATGAAAAGCTGTCTTCTCCTCGTACAACTGTGTCGGGCTTCTTATATTCGGTTTTAAGTAATGGCAATGCAAGGAAATACTCTGCCCAGCACTGATTATGTGTGCTGTGTGCAATTTATATCCTAGTGAAAGCGATTTATAGTCGGGTTTACTCACCTGCGAAGGAGAACTTTGTGACTTTGCGGGTCTCGGACCAGCGATATATTTTCATGTGTTTGAATTTTGAAACCATTTTGGAAGCACGTTGTTGATGCCAATGGCTGCAGCAAAGGACTGCTTCGATAAAACAATTATCTAGAAAAGCGCATAAGCAAAGTGCCTGCTGAGACGGAATTACAGGAGCCAACCCACTGGCTGCGGAGACAAAACAGGCATCGTGGAATTTGTTTCACGGAATTCGTTGCAGCACAAAAGCACTGATGGTTTGTTACAAAAATGTGAACAATGAGTTGGGTGAAGTCTTCAGCGATTTTCCGGAGTTGAGCTCAGGTGTTGTTGTGACTTGTCCACTCTAAAGGGAGGAGGCTCGCCATTAAGGGAAAAAATAAAAAATAAAAAATAAAAAAAATGAAGAAGAAGAATCCACACAGCAAAGTAGCTCCCTGTTTGGTAGCAAGTCGCTACCTGCCTCACAGCAGACGATAGAAACAGTGAAACCTCGTCGTGCATGTTTCAAGCTATAGTTTCTGTCCGTACAGTCTTCATCAATGTCAATTGACAATGTTCTGGATCATGAGTGCATTAGGAGATGTTTATGGTTTGATACGGTTATTTTAGGTACTTTTTGTGGTGCAATACGGTAATGATGAGGGAACATTGTGTTTGGGGGAGATGGACGGCGCTAATTTCGGACGTCATCAAAATCTGTGGATTTGTGAAACCCTCGGTCAGGCTGAAGAATCTGGTTACACGTTCCCAGCAACCTGTGATGGAGAATCTTTCTCAGCAATGATATTCGTTGAACTAAGTTTTTTAAATCACCATCTTTCGACTGAGGTTGGGTTTTGTGTCGTGTGTTGGCTTGTTGATGGTAATATGTCGTCGCGAAACGACAGTTGAAGATTTTTCTGCACTTTTATTTCTTTAGCCACCACTAAGAAGCAGGATATATGTTTGAGCTGCTCCATTAAGTAGCAGGACATTTTCCCCCTTTTCCAACGTCGGGAAAGGTAGTGGTGGTTTAAGCGCCGCTGTAATTTGCTGCGACGCCCTGTTTGCACGGTTGAAATAGTTCGATGATAACTCCTTATGGTTTGATGCTACTCTGTGATTCTTGAATGTCGAACACTCTAATTTTTTCCTGAGGATTGTTCCGTGTCAGTGGTTGCTACAATTCTTTCATTTGGAATGCTCGCAAGGAAGAGTTTATGGACTCCTCAGGTAGTATATTGCCAGCCACCTTCGCTTCTTTGCATTTATTGTTTGTACTGAGGTCTTTTTCCATAGAAAATAAAAGCTGCCTTCTCCTCATACAACTGCCTCAGGCTTTTTACTATTTCGTTCTGCTTAATTAATGGCTATGCAAGGAAACACTCTGCCCAGCACTGACTATGTGTGCTGTGTGCAATTTGTATCCTAGTGAAAGCGATATATGATCGGGTTTACTCACGTGCGAAGGAGAACGTTGTGACTTTGCGGGTCTCGGACCAGCGATATATTTTCACGTGTTTGAAATTTGAAACCATTTTGGAAGCAGGTTGTCGATGCCAACGGGTGCAGCAACGAACTGCTTCCAAAAATCAACTATCTAGAGAAGTACATAATTTCATATATGACAAACAACAGACTGCCGGAGTTGAATTCAGCCTCTATTGGGTCTTATCCACTCTGAAGGAAGGAGGCTCATCCAGACAGAAGTTGGCAGATATTGCCTTGTTGGTTGCTCCCTGTTGGCTAGCAAGTCGCTACCTGCCTCAGAGCAGACGATAGGAACAGTGAAATCTGTTATGCTCTGAAGTATGTACGCAGCGGGAAACTCATCACAGGCTGTCTGGCAATTCTGGCCAACTTGTGGTGAGATCGAACATAGGAAATATGAACACAGGAGTTGTGAAGGATTTGTCGGGGTTGGATTCAGTCCTTGTTGTGACTTCGCCAGACTGGAGGGAGGAGAATCACTGTGCTGAATCCACAAAGGAAAGGAGGCAGATATTACCTTGTTGGTTGTGCCTTGTTGGCTAGCGAGTTGCGACCTCCCTCACAGCACACAAAAGCAGCAGTTAAACCTTGTTAGTATGTAAGCAGCATTAATGCGTTACTGGCTGTCTACCATTTCAGGTCAACTTGTTGTGTGATGACTATCTGACATATACTGAAGGCACTGATAAGGGGCAATCAGGAAGCAATGGCTCAGCCAAGCAGCCTGTTGATTGAACGGATGGGGGGGAATGCCTTTCTTCACTGCATGGTTGCTATGATGAAAACTCATTTCTTCAAGCTCAACAGGACAGAGGGTTGACTCCCTATGCTGACTTACCCCGCAGATTTGAGCAACTTCATTATGTGGAAGTCTAGCTGTGAAGCTAAGAACCGTATGCAAGATTGACTTGCTCGCGGACTTCATTGCAATCCTGGTGCGGACATGAATACTTTTCGGAGATCCGAAACTCCCAACCAACTGCGAACTTGGGATCCTTAGGTGTTCCCACATGTTGGATCTGCTGCATGCCAACAGTCTGTAGGCTTGCTGCTCTGTAAACCGTCTTTGTGAGTTTGTTTTAGTTGACAAAAGTGGATTGCATTGTATTTTTGCAATTATGTGGGCCTATCAAAGCTTTCCTGGAGTTATCTCACTGTCAGGAGGGACACAAGGTGCCCAAAATTGGTGACATCTCTGGTGATAATTCCCCCGTCTGCCGATGAGGCGAATAGTGAATGGGGGGCGCTACCCAGAAAAGCGACATTCGTGCTCTGACCGTTAGTTGCCATGTGAAGTGGAATCTATATTGGGCTCATGAGGTTGAGATTCTTGCCGTCGTAGATTAATTAATTTGCCTTCGTTCGTGTAGCAGTTGAGCGTTGTGTTTTATCCTTGTTCTAGGATTTATGCGTCTTTGATAGTGCTGGTGGGTAATTAGTAGTTACAGACTCTTACGACCCCATCGTAGAGTGAGTAGGATTTATGCGTCTTTGTGAGTGCTGGTGGGTAATTAGTAGTTACAGACTCTTACGACCCCATCGTAGAGTGAGAAAAGCATGGTATGTGGGGCTGTCTCTCTAGCGTATCCAGAATGGGGAGTCGCAGATAGTCCGTTGGTTTTTGGGGATTATCCTCTGTGAACGTGAATTGCTTCAGGTAACACCTGAGCCAACACGACCCATGATGAAATGTTTGTTTTTTGCCTTTTGCCGGCTCCACCTCATTCTACTCTCTGAAGGATTGACCAAAGTTTGGCTTCACCGTACAGGAGAAAGCCCGTTGGTGTAATTAAAAGAAGGTTACAAATAGTGACGTAAGGATTTTGTCTCTTAAACCATCACTACCTCAGATCCTGTTTTTGCCGAACTAGAGTACTGGTATGAGTAGGCAGTTAGTTGCCCCATGTGAACTCCGCCTTGCCCAGCTGGCATTTGCACGGACAATACTGAGGCGTATGCAGATGAGTTTTTGTTCCTGTATTCAATGCAGTAGAGATGTGCACGGTGATAGGTATGAGACAGGGCGAACAGGCAATTATTGGGGTTCGGTTGTTTATGTGGGCGTGGGCCTCTTAATCTCACAACGGGTAGTGTACATGATGTATTCAGTAAATATGTGCTCAGTGATAGGTATGCAAGGAAGATGGGCGATAGCGAACTTCAGAAATCAAACAGCATCATATACATGAGACCAGATAGTCGTGACCACGAACCAAAAGCAGAATTGCATCACGAGTTTCACCAAATAAGAACACACCAAGAGCTCATAATTGACAATGCTGGAATAGTCTCATCATCATGACCGAAGAACCAATGTTGATATCCTATCTGGCGCTTGGCGCCCAGACTACAGATGGCAGATCCTATCTAGCCTACTCTACAATGCTGCCGGATGATGTCAACAGCTTCACCGAAGTACGAGCAGATCTCGGACAATGCCGTCGCCTCAAGCACCAGGTATGTCTCTCATATCACTCACAACCTCGTTCCCCAACGCACAGATGCCACTTGCACCCAAGGACCACCATGCGCCCCATCCAGCATACAGCAGCGCAGCTTGGCTATGGCTGCCTGCTCCTTCCACCTCGCCCGTGAGCGCGTGAGCCTGGCAGGCGATAGCGCAGCAGCGCTTGCGCACAAAGCAGCCAGTGCTCGAATGCCACCAGCGTGGGCTGGCCCTTTCCTATATGGACAATTGGCCAGCCTGCGTGCATGCAGCCTGGCTGTGCTGGGCCTCAGACCAAACAAATTTGCCCAGGGCCAGCGACAGTTACCTGTGCCCAACTGCCCACAGCCTCAGTTGGGCCTATGCTGCGAATCTGGCCCAGGGCCTGACTCAGATGCATTTGATAAAAGGAACCAGGGCCTGGGCGCTTCCAACCAACTGGCGCTGCGCAACTGCCTGAATTTTCCCCAGTTGCGAAGTAGTCCAAAATAGGCCTCCTAAGGTTTGTCGGGCCTGCCTTCACTTAGGGTGGCCGACGCTGTTGCAAATAGGGGCCCAGTAGGGTTTATCGAGGCCTTGTGCCTTGCAAATGTTAGTAGGTCATGGGGGGAATGCCTTGATGACTGACTCTGCGTAGATTGACTCCGTAGATTGACTCGTGGCCGATGTCAGCTKCTTTTGATGAAGAAGTGAGAAAGTGGGTTGGGGAAGCCTCGGAATGAAGGTTGGTCTTACGTGATGCATGATAAGGGGTTACTGATACTGGATGCCTATTTTTAATGTGAAGGGGCCTATCGAAGCTTCTCTTGGAGAAGAATTCCCCTCTCGGGAGGGTCAAATTCAGCCCAACATTCGATACTTTTCTTAAGGTCGCTTCTGTGTCTGTGGCAATAGCAACAGTAAATGGTATGGGAGCATTACCCAGGGAAGCAAGATTTGAGAGTCCGCCAGTGCGACGGTATTATGTCTTGAAGGTCTGATTTGTTCTTGAGTGGATTTGAGATGATGGTTTTGATCCGATGATGTCATGGGTGATGCGTTTTTTGTATTCCATGGAGGATGAGTCATCGGTAGTGGCCCTCCCGTTGATACTGTCGCAGCACCAGAGTCGCCAGGAGGCGCTTATCCTCCAGCGACATGCATGTGGGGTCCTTTGTAATGTGCTGACCATGCTAAATATGGTCATACTATGTTCCGGATGGTTGGCAATTGGTTTCAGGGCATGTGAGTACTTGGTGCAGAGAACCCTCATTTTGTTTGCCTAGAAACAGTATTAGCGGGTTGCTTGTTGTGGCCGTTGATCTTCACAATCTGTGGCGTGCATCCGACACATCCGAGGTTGTGTTTGTTGTTATTGATATATAACGTGTTGCTTTCCTGTAAGAGTTCGACAGCCGTTAGTGGCACTCGCTGCTCTTCCACACCCTTAGCGCACATCTGTTTGTTTTCTTTCACGGTCTCTATTCAAATGATTTTTAGCCGGTGGCGTTTCCATTGATTTCCAGGGGAGAAGTGCGCAGGTGATGTTTACCAAATTATGATAGGACGAAATGATGGGCTGGGTGCAACCCAGGCCATGATTCTGAGATGAATCAACTGATGCG
This sequence comes from Chara braunii, assembly GCA_003427395.1. Lineage (NCBI taxonomy): Eukaryota > Viridiplantae > Streptophyta > Charophyceae > Charales > Characeae > Chara > Chara braunii. The sequence continues at coordinate 96,918 of BFEA01000968.1, forward strand.
CTGTTGTCTGTGCACTAGTGCTGTGACCCTGAGATGATGAACATTGCACGATTACTGAACCAGCATGTTGATAATGCAATTTAAACCCAAAAATGTATTGATCAGGCCGTTCATGTATGTAGCGGGATGGGTATGTGGCGTCTTTATACTATAAAGGGTCTCGTCCTATACGGTGTCTTTAGCGTCGAATATGGGTTATGTAGGTGCACGAAGATCTCCATGTTCTTCATGGAGCCAGATGTGGTTTTGGCCTATGATTAAATGCTTTTTAAAAACCATCGTTCGGGGCGGAGCCATCTTGGTGGGTGGCTATGGCGATCGTATGCTCACTATGAGGCCAGCTTCGTACAATAGGGCTTATTTCTTTTTTATTGTTGCTGGTGGAATAGAGTTTGCAGGTCGTTTTGTGTTCGTTCGGCGGCCGAGATGTCATTCTTTGGGTGTGGATGGGCTTGATTGTTGTGTTGTCTACCACGTGCTCAACTGGTCCTGGGGTTCGTGGTAACGAAGATGTGGAGTTGGGCAAAATTATCATTCTTGCCGTATGGGCGCTCCGCGTAGTGTCAAAATTGGAGATCGGTGGTAAATGTTGGTGAACAGCCCTTATGCTGGTAGCCTGGTTGTCCCACCTATATTGATGATGATTCTTGGAAATGACGAGTGTCCATCGAGAAATTGCCCTGCCAGTCTGAACTTCATGGCGAAGGTGACGGTGAGAGGGGTTGGTAAGCCATTGGCAAGTTTTAACCTGCAGTGTTGTAAGTTGATTACGGTGAGTGCTAGTTTTCATATCGTTCAGAAGAGGGTCTTTGTGCATCATGGTTCGGAGAGATACACTCTTCATCCAAAATGAAAGAATGAATGGTTGGTATAGCTCTATGGAGGGCGGTTTGTAGTGTACTTACCGCACTAGTGACTGTAGTTTGAAGTTAATACGGTAATTGGGAGTTGTATGCACTGTGGTACTTCACAATTTATCGCAGTGCACTCAAGTAGGGACAGTGAGCGTAGGTCGGCTTGGATGGATCTTGACATGATGATACAACACGACGGTCTACTGAACCGCAATGTGGAAAATTCAGATAAAACCCAAATCAACTGATCAAGAGACTATCTTGCCGGAGAGCATTGCCCAATAAGTCAAATTGAACTGGGGATGTCTCTCGTTCATATGCGTGTACATTGTTCTTAGGTGGTTGTGTGCTGGTTTATAGCGCATGAAAACAGCCACAATGTTTTTTCTGTTCAGGCATTGTGGTGTCGAACTGTGCGTAGAGCTAGAAACTGGCCTCGCGATCGTGTTTCTTTGATGTGAATGAAATAGCAAAGAAGCGTTGCACGACCCAAAATGTTGTGACGTGGTGGAGGATGTGCAGAAAGTTGGTAGATTGTTGGCTTCTAAATTTGAGGTGAGAAGATTGCAGCGAATATAGAAATGCACGCCTTAGTAATTGGCAAAAGCCTATCGGCAGTCCTTCAGGTGGGGCTGTCTTAGTTGTGCTATTGTTGCCGGAAAGTGATGGTTGGGACCTAGGTGATTGTTTTAGCCTGTGATGTTAAATATCATGACAAGCATATGGCAGAGTTGGCACATGACCAATTTGCTGACAAACGGTGATCTGAGGCTTTTTGTTTGGTGGAAGACTTCTGTGGAAGCCATTCGATGTGTACCTGCTGAAATCCATACCGAACTGGGGTTGGGGTGGGTTTGATGTGAAAGCCTGTGATATGAGATCATTTTAAGTCGCGTGTGTTTTGTGAGGGTGGTGGAAATATGTGAAATACACTTGTTGCTTTTATACGAGGATTCCCACCTGACGTGATGTATTCTTGCGGATACATATTTGGGAGTTTGGAGATGAAAGAGCTGTATTCCATTTGCGAGGCTACGCCCGCTTAGCCCCTACGGGGCCCTATCTGCAACAAGGTCGGCCGCCCTAAGTGAAGGCAGGCACGACAGGCCCTTCGGGCCTCATTCTTCAGGGTAMCCCGCAACGGGGAAATTMAGACAGTTGCATTGCGCCAGTTGGTTGAATGAATCCAGGCCCTGGGCCGCCTGTGCAAATGAATGTGAAGCAGGCCCTGGGCTGGATACGGGTACCAGGCCAAACACAGGCTGAAAGCAGTTGGGCGCATGCAACCACTTCAGGCCCCAGGCCTGCTCCCTTCGTGACTGGCCCTGTGCCTACCGGGGCCTACCGGAAGTTTCCTGGACTGGACGCAGGCAGGCCACTTCGATATAGGGAAGGGCCTGCCTCCTCATTGGGCATTCGGGTGCTGGCTGCATGCTGCGTGAGCGCTGCTGCGCAATCCGCTGGCTGGCTGGCACTCACGCTCTCACGGGCGAGTAGGAGGGAGCACGCAGCCGTAGCCAAGCTGCGCTGCTGTATGCTAGGTGAAGCGCATGGTGGTCCTTGGGGTGCTAGTGGCATCTGTGCGGTGTGGATCGGGGTTGTGAGTGTTATGAGAGACATACCTGGTGCTGAAGCATGCAACATTGGTCGCCATATGCTCGTACTTCGGGAACGCTGTTGATGTCATCATTCTGCTTCGTAGTATAGGCTAGATAGGATCTGCCACCTGTAGTCTGGGCACCGAGCGCCAATAGGATATCAACTCTGGTTCGTAGGTGATGATGATGGGACTACTTCAGCATTGTCAATTTTGAACTCTTGGTGTGTTCTTATTTGGTGTATCTCGTGATGCCAGTCCGCTGTGGTTCGAGGTCAAGACTATCTGGGCTCATATGTATGATGCTGTTTGATTGCCAAAGTTCGCTAATGCTCATCTTCCTTGCAATTTGGTATCGGAGCTGTGGTACGATTGCGCTCATCTGGCGCTTGTCTTCTGCCCTATACGGTACATACATGCGGTCTGCTGGGAGAGTTTGGCCGTAAGTGGTGTGTAGTGAGGAGGGTGGAGACGAGTGTGAAGGCGACCCAGGTGGTGAGGGGCATCGCCTGGAAGGCTAAGGTGTGAATATTGGGTGTTCGCAGTGTGATGAGAACTATCTGTTGGGTGATTGAGGCTGAGGTGGATCGGCGAAACGCAGGTTGTGCCGATGCTGTGATTGGTCATCACAATCATCTTCAGGTCATCTGGTGAGATTATCTCTGTGGTTGGGGGCAGCATGAACGAGGTACGTTGCTCTTAACCTTATCTACCCTCTTCATCACTTCTTACCGTGAGGCTGTGAGTTCTGTCTTGAGAGTCCTTTCATCGTGAGGTGTCGTGTGCGCTCAACCTTGAGAGTCGTGATTGTTCACGTGGAGCATCTGGGGGAAGACGGGCGGAGCTTCTTGAAGGGCCCTGGACGAAGCAYTGGGTCACGGTCACCATGCCAACCCACTGGGTGTAGTACACGCATGCTTCGCTGCAAGTCGTTGGTTCTGCTGCTTGCGCATGATAGGGGTTAACTCGAGTGTGGCAGCCTCTACAGACGCTTACCAGACCGTCTATAAACATTTCTGGCTGGGGACTCGGCYCTGATCTGGCTGTGATCGTCGTYCTGCTGCGACGTAAAATAATTCCTGATGTCACTTGGGGGCGGACGTTAAATTGCCTCTTGATCAGCCAGATCATCCGAGTGGAAGGCTCGTCGGCGTACGAGGGTAAATAAGAGTGCTGTGGCTGCCTGGCTCGACGATAACCCGGGGCACAGGGGTGGGACCGGATTGCACACCTTTGAGACACGCTTGGCTTCTGATGCAAAGAAACGTGACACCGTGACATTGGGAAGAACAAAGGGAGGGGTAGATTTTAGATGATAAGTTCGGGTTTAAATTCCAAACTGTGAACAGACCCGGTCAGTCAACATTATTTTTATTATYGATTAGTTAGATGGACAGCCATGTGACATCTGACAGACARCATTAGTTTAGAATATTATTTATTYCTGATGTTTTCTCTGTTTGGGAACTAATCTTGCTAAAAATAGTATTGACAATAGGAACCTCACTTACCTGTTGACCCCAAATGAGATCTGTTCTGATAGCCACCACTAATTAGTTGGTCTGTGTACTAAGCTGCGGTAGGCATCTAGTGTAGTGTGGACAGTGCACAGTGCTGTAGCCTATGAGCGACGTGGAGGACACCAGAGAGGACGACCGCAGGACTTTACGATCGGCTAGAGGACCGGTATCCCATGTGTCTCTAGGACCGGAGGGTGATAGGGAACTGTTCCCCCGACAAAGGGAAAGGAGAGCTAGAGCAGCCGAGGCCAGCAGGGCATTTGCTAGAGAGGCCAGTGCTATAGCAGCCATGGCTACCACAGCCATGAGCACGTCTGCGCAGCAGACTTCCCAAGCCGGAAGTTCAGGTACCG
>BFEA01000968.1:137733-153427 GCA_003427395.1 Chara braunii
GTTTCGTCTTGGCTTTTGCCTTTCCAGGAAATGCTCCAAGATGCACGCCCAGCATTACAGCTCATATGACAACGGTTCATCCGGCAACTCCCGCCGCCGAACAGTAACTGCCAAGCAGAATGGATACTGATTACTTCATTCACAAATATCATGGGACCTGTTTAACATTAGTGCCACACTTATAATTGAAGGCCGCATCCGACAACTTCCCTCGCCCAATCGTCRAGCACACCATCAGCACCCACCAAACTGGGACTCCCACACACACATGCACTTGCACACACACATGCACTTGCACACACAYACACAGTCGAAACTCAGCAAGTATGCACATGGCCTGCATACAACATTGGTTGATCACAAACATATTCAGAAAACACACCAAACTGACTCAGAATCGGAATCCTTTAGCAAACGGATCAATGGGACAGCGTTTTCTCAGACAAGTTCAGAGTTTTCCAACTGCAACTTYGTGCGTCGTTKCACACAGCACAAAAGATAAAGTGATGCTGAGAAGGTAATCACTTCCCAAACAAAACACTGAAGTAAAGAAAGAAAGGGTTCGGTCGTATTCCGTTGTGTTTTCTTGCAAGCTTATTTCTCTGTCTGCTGTCAGGTGCTTCTTCTTCTTATTGTAAAAGAAGTGGCAAATGATAGGTGTGTTCATTATGCTTTTTTTTTCATGCTTTTTTGTTTTCTTTTTTTGTGCGAGAATGCTCAACAGCTYAAATCCAGTTACCAGGGGTCCAGCTGTCACATTTTGTTTTGTGTTTTTGYGACGTGGTGGCCCGTTGTGCTTTACACATGGCCTCGCCATGCCACTCACCAAATGTGCAAAATGAGAACGAACCTCCCTCGACAACGTGAAAAGATACACCCGCATGAGGAAGATAAATCATTGCGAGGTGCAAAAAAAAAAAAAGAAAGCACCCACCAGTGTTTTTTTCCTTTTTCATTTAGTGAGTAGTGCAGCGGGGCCCACACACGGGCCCCTCTGCATGGCATCCACACACATGCACACACACCCTGCCATTGCCCATCAACAGAACATTCTCACCACCAACGAGCATGCCATGGTCCATGTGTGTGCTCCGCCTACACACACACACACACACACACACACACACACACACACACACACACACACACACACACACACACAGAGAGAGAGAGAGGCGGGGGCCATTGTGGAAGATTGTTTGGTTTCACAGCTTTTTTCCTTTGATTTTTTTCCCCTTTTACACTTTATATCGTGTGGCACACACAAGTCAGAGAACAAAATCAATTTATCTACCCAGAACCATTTCTTCTCATCTCTCGCAAAATTTTACTCACAATTCCTATGTGCACAATTCTGTACTGGTCCGTTGCAATATATTACGCACTTTGCCTAATCCCTTCTGGTGCGGGCGGAGCCGCACTGGTCCTTCTTGTTGTTGTTACACATTCTGAGGCCATGTGTCATCATGGTACGACATGTGAGGGGAAGGCTTTCGATGTGGAATCCTAATCGTTCACCCTGGGGAGGGTATGAGCATTTCTCAATGCTTATAGGACTTGCTAGTTGTTCAGAAATTGTACGTGTTGTCCCCAGACGCTAGTTGTGCACATCCCTCCGAGAAGGTTGTCGATGTCCGACTACGAGTTGCAATTTCCTGGGCGTGTGAGGATTAATAGTGGATTTCATTGAAGTCTCCGGACTAAGGACAAGTGATTGTTGTGACACATTCTGAGGCTTTGAAATGAATTGTCTGTTTGGAAGATTGGCAATGCCGGTAGCGCAGGGAAAAATGTGTTTTCTGGACTTTGCGCCCTGCTAACGGCCAGGGCCACACAGTTGCTATATTGTTTCCCGAAATGGAAATCGTGAACTGAAATTTCATCATCAAAAGAGCCGGGTGTTTCCTGAGCCAGATTGGAACAGATTCCCTGCTTCGATGTCTGATGGTGGAAGTTCTTCTATCGTGCTTAGATAGATTGACTGAAAGTTTTTGAATCTCGAGTGATTATGTGGAATGGGATACATCTGCTGTGCGGACTGTCTTTTTCGTAAGACAGGACACCCATGTACGAGTGTCCCAACATTGAACCAGGCAGCGTTTCACTTGGTGGCTGTCTATTGTCGGCTACTGAGGTGCAGTCTGGCTGACATTCACTGCCTTGAGTAAATGTAGCGAGTTGAGCAGCATTGCCAGTGTTCTTCGTACGGCTAGGTGGGAAAGGGCTTTGTTGTGGCTGTTATGACCCTCCGATGTCCGTTCCTGCTGGTGAAGCCTGTAATGAAAGCCTCTTGCCACGGGTGTGGTAGCATCATGAATGCTACGACCATGTACGTCAGTAGATGGCTGATATCGATTCTTCTCCCTTTGATAGGAAGCTGCGGATCATAGTTGAACCTTTGTCTTGCAGTGCCTTTTCGGGTGATCACATGAGCTTCATTTGTGAATTGACATCTTGCTGTGAAGGAGCGGGGTGTAAAAATCTAGCTGTGAAGACAAATGATGTTGGTGGAAGTGAGTTGGTATTGTCTTCACTGTTTGTATGCTTTTTTTTTTTTGTGTGTGTGTGTTTCTGGGTGTTTGACATGAGCTTAATTGTGATGAGCGCATTATCTGCTGTCAATGATGGTTTAAGGTAAGCCCGTCGTGGTCATGTTTGCGATGATGATGAAAAGCTGTTAGTTCTGACACCTCTTGTTTGAGGGGATTACCCTCTGTGAACGCGAATTGCTTCAGGTAACACCTGAGCCAACATGGCCCATGACGAAATGTTTGTTTTTTGCTTCTTGCCGGCTCCACCTCGTTCGACTCTCTGAAGGTTTTACCAAAATTTGGCTTCAGCGCCCCGCAGAAAGCATGCTGATATAATGAAACGGAAGTCACAAATTGTATGTGAGGTGTGGCGACCATGTTGGGGCAGACCATGCAGTCCACATTTAGGACAGTATGCATAACATGTCTTAATTTCCTAGCCTTTGTCGTTGTTTTATTTTATCTATCTGCCTGGTGAGCTCGCATGGACAGCTTGGCGCAGTTGCAGGGCTGCATTGCGGGTTGTCATGGTCAGTCGGTTAGCAATGTTCTGAAGCGAGGTGTTTTTCTGAGATCAGAATTGTAAACGATTAGTCTTGTCGCTGTGATGTGAATGCAATTTAAACCGAAGAAAACTAGAATGATCGGGAGTATGATGCCTGGCCGGCATCATCTCCCTGCGCCGTGGAGCAGCCTTGACGTGGCTGTATGTTCCTTCGCGAAGGTCGGAAATGAAACATGCTTGTCGAGGAGGGCTTTCTCTGCCGAGCAGGGCTCTGCATATTTCATGACCCTGAGGGTGTGGTGAAGCTGCAATTACCTGTTGGGGCAGACCATGCAGTGTACATTTCGGGAGAGGTTTTCGTCAGCTTCGCCTGTGTTGTTTTTTCAATCTCAATGTGGTGTTCTTCCCTAGGTATGGAGTCTATGGACTGCAAAGGGTCCAATCTACAACATTGTTCTGCTGTAATTTCTTGTATTATGCTTCTTCTTTATTTCTGGGTGGATCGCGTTCCTTGGAACTTTTTAGCAGAGCTGTCCGCTGAGGCTTCACCCTCCCTCATGTCTCTGCGCATTGGAAGTATCATGTGGATGGATTCCACAGCCGGAATGGTGTGGGAGCGTGATGGCAGTAATGATGGATTTGCCGGCAAAGCTGATACCTGGGACATGATGATTTCCATCTTTCCCCAAATGATTGAGATGCTGATTCAAGCCACTGCCTCGTTGTGAAGCCAGTAAATCTGATCCCTCCTTTCAGCTTTACAGCGGTATGTTGCTGTACGTCGCCATATGTCGCCGTACATGCCCCCCCCCCAAATGACTCAGCTGCTATACATGGAAGTATTTAGTCTGAGACCGACTACCGGCAATATGGAACAGTATGTGCAATTTAGAATGCATGTACAATGGTATGAGTGTGGTTGCAATGATGGAAATTTCTTTCTTCAAGCTCGACAGGACAGAGGGTTTAGTCCCAATGCTGACTTACCCCACAGATTTGAGCAACCCTTCTGTGAACAGTGTTGGTCGCTCACTGCTCGATAGAATTTGTATGCTAAGAGGTTGAGACTATTATCGTGGTCCTGTGGATAGCGGGTGTGGCACTTTATAGGGTTGGCCGTATTTCATGTGGTACTCTGTTTAGGATCACGGGATGGCAGCGGATTCGAGCATTGCTTAAAAGCCAATCCTCAGCTTTATGTCGATTTGTTATGTGCAATGGCCGAGGGAAAGCATGGCCGAGGGGTTGACTCTGGGAAACTCTTGAATTTTTGGCTGCGGTTTGCTGGAAAGAAACTGCGTTGGCTTTGCCTGCGACGAATGGGTTAGCGTTTGTGGAACCTTGGACGATGATGACTGAGAGCTGTGCACCACACTGAATGTCATGTGTGGATAAAAAGCTTACTACCCTTAAGAACTGAGGTCAGGTAGTTGTCAAGTCTGATGTATTATGTGCATCTTGGGGTACTGAGTCAAATCTGAAGAATTATGCGCATCATGGCATATGGCGAACTGTATCTTCATTCGGTGCACTGATTGCAGGACTTTCGGTGATGTTTGCAATTTGACTTATTGCGATGTTTGACTTACTACCGTCACTATTTGACAACAGGTCGTAGGAGGAGGGTTGATTGACCTGACGCGAAGGGACTTCCAATTCATGTCCTTTTTGGAGACCAAGGATGGGAATTCACAATGTTTCTGTATTTATAGGTGAGGCCTGTTGTTGGTTGTCTTAAGGAGTGATGACTCTCAGCCACAGACCTGTCCTGAGCAAGCTTTGATGAGAAGGACATGCACCGCCAACTGATGGTATGTCTGTTTGAGGATGGTAGTGGGTAGAATGTCCTGTGAAGACCGTATGATCCTAGTTGTCGAGGATAGAAAAACATGTGTTTGTCTTGTGCGCCTATCAGATGCCAGATGAATAGTATAGTTTACGAGGAGCAAGTGTCCCATGTCCTTCCTTAACCAATGGGTTGAATGTAATTCCTTGTCGTATTATTGGTTCACATAAAAGAGGTATGGTGCAGTATAAACGTTGCAGTGCAGTCTCTATCCCATGGGCTGGGTAAATGAATTGGTACTGCAAGATTCATTTGGAATTACAGGTGTCACATTGGTTCGCACTGTGATGTCGTTGACAATTGCCATTCCTAAATGGAGGGATTTGATTGGGGATCGTTGTTGTTTTGCGGGCTATTCCACCAACCCCGTGTGCTTGAACTCCTGTTCGGAGATCTTCCAAGAGCTGCTGGGTTCGTCCTGAATGGCGGGTTGTAATATATATATGCACACGGTCGGAAGTACATCACTTCTCATTCGCACGGTATAGCCTTCACGTCATTGATTGTATGAGATGACGTCTGAACCTGTGCGTTGATTGGTGGTCAATCTAACTGCACTGATCTTTGCAGCAGCTGTTGCTATTGCGTTTGGTTTCTAATTTCTGGATGTGAGCTGGATCTGGCTGTCAATCAACAGTCGTAATCTTCTCTAATCTGGTGTGAAGGAAAGTCTGCCTTCCTTGCAATGCGGGCCTTGGGCTCATTGATATGAGCTTTTACCATTTGATGTGATGCGAGTCTGCATCCGTACGTGTTGTGTGCACGGAAGGGGATGTCCCCAAAACAAGGTTTTTAGACACAAATTTGGTACACCGCGAGAGGATGAAGTGGTGTAGACTTTCAGGATCCGTCAGGCGTAGAGTTTTCTTCCGTCGAATACCAGTACAGTGCGACTGAGGATGTCTATGATGACCGTTGTTATTTGCACAGTGTTAAATGTTGGCAGCATATCGAACTTCGAACCCTCTTCTTATGAACTGATGGTGTGTGCTTTGAGTGGCCTTTCACTCCTGAGATGAAGGATGTCTCAAACATGGTTGAACAGACGTTCAGGAGCATGAATCATGTCGACAGCCGGGGCATAATTTGGGCATTTTTGCACCACACAGTAGCGCATTTTGTATACAACTCTCATACTCTAAAGCAAAACGCGGGTCTCGCGTGACGCTCCCAGCGGTCCCAGCGAAATTGGGCCCAGGCTGTTTCGTTCGTGTCGGTTTCCTTTTTTTTGGCGCTTTCGTTCGTGACGGTTTCCTTTTTTTTGGCGCTTTCGTTCGTGACGGTTTCCTTTTCTTCGTTCGTGTCGTTTCCCTTTTTTTTTGGCACTTTCGTTTGTGTCGGTTTCCTTTTTTTTTTGGCGCGAAGTTTCTCAACCATCGAAGCCAGGTCCAACCTGGGAGTGGCCGGCACGAAGTTTCAGGGTTACGGCTGACTGGCACCATTCGACGTGTGAATTGAAACAGGCCAGGGGCGCTTGGATCCGTTGTGGGTAGGCAAGCGCGGCGAGCCGCAAGCCCGGTGGAGAGAAGGGCGGCACAGAGGGGACGCGGGGGCGTGGCGGAAAGGAGGGGCAAGGGGACTGGATAGCACATCGGAGGGTAGGAAGGGAACCGGCGGGAGAGTGGCATTTGCGGGGAGGCTCGACAGAGAGAACGAGAGTCGAATCCGAGAGAGGACATAGGCAGGAGAAGGGAGGATGGAGCAAGGAGGGAGAGGGAGGATGGGGTGAAGAGGATGAGGAAGGAGGGCGGAAGATGGATGGAGGAGGACGTGGGGGAAGGACAGGGCGATCAAGGAGGAGGGAGGATCGAGGGAGGACGAGGAAGGAGGAGCAGCGGGGAGGGACGAAGGCAATGGTGACGGAGGGAGGAGTGAGCAAAAAGGTAAGAAGGCTCAGGGTTCGTTTCGACTTTTTCTTTTTTTCCAGTCATGATTGATTGATTGGTTGATTTTTGCCACAGTCATTACACTTCAGATGCACTCTCTCTCGCAAATCATCTCCTTCAATCTCTTTTTGCGGGTGAAAGGAAAAGCTGACATGGAAGGGCGGAAAAGGGAGGATGGCGCGGAAGAGGGGGCGAGCAGACGAGGTGGAAGTGTGGAAAGGGGGAGAGGATGACATGAAAGGGGAGGGGGGACGTCAACAACAGTGATGATTGATTGATTGGTTGATTCATGCCGCAGTCAGTGCACTTCTGTTGGAATTCATCTCCTCCAACCTCTTTTGAGGCTGACGTGGAAGGGTGGAAAAGGCAGGATGACGCGGAAGGGGGGGGTCAACGACGAGGTGGAAGGGTGGAAAGGGGGAGAGGATGACATGAAAGGTGACTGAGGACGACGACAACAATAAACATGGCAAGCACGAAAACGGTGACCGTGACGAGGATGGCCATAGAGGAAAACTATGATAGACGAGGAATTGTCGAGGTGATGGACAACGAGGGGGGAGGAGGTGGACAGAGGAGAAGAGGCAGGACGACGATGATGATGGAGGAAGAAGGATGGTGAATGGAGGTAGAGGAAGGGGGAGGAGAGAAGAGGACGCCGATAATCCATGGAGGAGGGAGAATGGAGGAGCGAGGAGGAGGTAGGACGGAATGAGGATGGATGGAAGAGGACGAGGGAGGAGGCCGAGGCGGATGACCAGGGGGGGAGGCGCAGGTGGAGGTCACAGCGTCGCATGAAGGGGAGGGAGAGGAGGAGGGGGTGGATGTGGAGGTGGCCAAGTAGGAAGATGAGGAGCAGGAGTGAGCAGTTTTTCGTGTCCTTTTTTTTTTTTGCCACTTTTTGTTCTACCTCCCGCTCCTTCCTTTTTTTTTTTGTTTTTTTTTGGGTCGGTGTTGAAGTGGCATCCGCGTGACTTGCGCAGGCGTCGAAGCATCGCGAGTTTGGACGGCGGGAAAAGGAGGTGGATGACCAGGAGGGATGCGCAGGGGCCATGCAAATCTCCTCTGTATCATTCTGTGCCACTAAGAGGCGGACATGACTGAACAGGAGGGGGATCCCAGGGAAGACGAGGAGGGGGTGACATACGCAGGCATATGTTGCATTTGTCCGTGTCATGGTCCGTGGAGGGAGGGCCCGTATGAAAAACAGTGCATCCGCCAGCTGTGCGTTGAGGCCCCCGCTGAACGTGCAAGATGAGAATGAATCAACTGCTACAACATGGGGAGATATGTTGCCATATTTTGAGTCGTTTGTCCGTGGTGAGCCTGCTGTGTGCGGGAGGGAAGGCGGACGTGGGAACGTGAGAGGATGAGAAAACGACTGGAGAGGACGCAGAAGAGGAGATTTTTCAATAATGTGGACAATTCCCCGATTTGTGTGTCATTCTTACGCAGCACTGATGCTTATCTTCTCTGTATCATTTCAATTCTATAGAAGTGGAAATGACATTATGCTATCAGATCATGCTGACAAGCAGGCGAAAGAGGACGTGCTGAGAGGATGACAGAGAAGACGAGCAGGTAGATGACGGGGAGAGGGTCATTTTGGCTATGAGAGACTTGGCGGTGTAGTAGGGGGACGACAAGGACGAGATAATGGAGGGCAGGGGCAACAAGGAGCAGGAGAAGGTGGAGGATGAAGGACAGGAAGAGGAGCAGGAGAGGGAAAAGGAGGTGATAGTGAGAGGGTGATGGAGAGGAGCAAGTGGAGGATGGGGAAGACAGCGTGCGAAGTGGAGGAGGTGGCAGAAGGTGGCGAAGGAAAAGAAGGTCGAGCAGGTGGACGAAAAGGAGCCGGCAGAGGACGACGGGTTGGCGGGTAAAAAAAAATCCTGGACGAACTGGGAAGAAGAGGTGTAAGATGAGGGAACTGGAGACCAGGCATCTGAAGGATACATGCCACCCCTCATCCTCCGTCCTCCCCTGACTCTCCTCCCCGCCTCCATGGGCCGCGGCTTCGCCGCGGCGGGTCCAATTGTATTATTAAATGCAGGGGCATGATAAAAGCGGATGATCATAAACACGCTCTCAAGTGAAACAATCCATGGATTCCTTAAACCACCAGTACTTCCTAGAGTCGTCGTGCCCGTTAACACGCCAAGATTTTAGGAAACGTACGGGCTACCGCAGGAGCGCTCAAATTCATCCGACGAGAAATGTTTCTACTCTGTTTTTTCCCGTGGCACATAGCTGGGCCAAGTACTGGTGGTTTAATTCATCACTTAGTGCTTAGTTCGAAACTCACGGGCCATTGTGCCATCTTCGTTCGTCATCTTAGGACGCAAGTGCAATCAGACTCGCTTTCTTTCACACATGCATGTAAACAGGTAGCGCAGCAAACTGGCGACAAGGGCCCACTCAGAACTTAGAGATATTGTAACCAAGAACACAGTTCAGATACAAGCTCACTTCAGATGGCTATGGCACATCAGCGCCTGTACAACTCTGTGTTCGTCACTAGCCCAACTCTGCTGTTCAGACACAGGATCACCCTGGATATCCCACACACAACTCACTGTACACACACGCACGCACACGCTACACCCTTCTTCCAGCTATGGCGGGTATGGACGCTACTACCTTTACCGCTATGGCTAAGCTCTCCCTCGGCCCGCTTCGTCTTCGGGCATACTGCAGACCACCTCGCACAAGTCGTTGTGGCAGCGCTTCCGCATGGCTTACGCAGGAATGAATGAATGGCTGGGCGCTGCCTCCTCATTTATACTTCTGTCACTCGTTGGTCTGCCCCTTTCCCATGCCCGTGGTGCACACAGTCCCATACAGTACTTGCTTGACTGGACTAGGACTGACTGGGACTGGGTACCGTGGACTCAGCACGGCTGGACTCCACCACTTGCCCACTTGCTTCTGGCCTACTGTGAGCAACGTGTGAAGGGCCACTTCCGGACCTTCCGGAAGTCTGTGGACTTGGCCCTTCGACACTGTAGCAGCTGCGACCTTGCCCCTTCAGGACTGTAGCAGCTACAACCTCGACCTTTCAGAAGTCCTACAGCTACGACTTCTAGGACCTACTAAGACCTACAAACAACAGGTCTACAGCTCGAACCCCTACAACCTACGGACCTACGGCAGCCTACTAACTGCTGCGGATACACAGGTCACGGGTTCAACTCTCGGGGTCGACACAGATACTGTACACAGGTTCTAACTGCTGCGGATACACAGGTCACGGGTTCAACTCTCCGGGTCGACACAGATACTGTACACAGGTACTAACTGCTGCGGATACACAGGTCACGGGTTCAACTCTCGGGGTCGACACAGATACTGTACACAGGTAAGGTGAGGACTAGGGATCGAGCCCTGGGATCTGCATCCGCTACTGCGAACAGGTGAGTACCGTTTCATAAGGACCATGATAGGGCTAATTTGATGTCRTAATTGCAGTGTGAGAACAGGAAGTGTTTGTTTTTGACTAGAATATGTGCAGCATTTGTATGTCGTGGGCTAAAGACGAGGATGATGAAGAGAATGGATGTTGCCAAATCTCCCATTCCATGTGAGGACGACATCTCTGCGCTCTTTCTGACTCGAAATGGTGGAGTGTGGGCCGAGTTATCTCTTAGCGAGCGCTAGCTCTCAGACCGGAATGTCGCATGCATTATAATTAATGTTGAACAAAGCAACGAGTGATCTTTATGTGGAGTGTAGCGAGACTGTGGTTACCCAGTCAGTTGAGCTCGGTGGTAGTAAAACTGTTCGAACTCAGGGTTGTGGTGTTTGCCAATAGGCTGTTCAAGGCAATATGCATGGCTGGACAGAAGTTCTTGCTCGGGGCGCTGTTCACCACATATCTCGAGTCTCTGGCAGGTGTGGGGTGTCCAGACCCAGTTCCGAATGGAAATGCCAAGGTTGTTGCCACCGTACGGCGAATGTTGGTCAACATTGAGTTTAACCAAGCGTAATAACTACTCTGAAGGGTAACCAAAAGACATAGTTGTGTTACGCAGCGTGTATATCACAGTTGTGCATGAGAGTCGTATTGGTTGACAAGTTGAGCTGATTGATGATGTGTTGACTCTGTACTTGATGGCCAGTGCAGAGCCTGCGAGTCTCTTCCATGACTGGTATGGTTTTGAAAATTGGCAAGAACAAATGTTGCTTCTCCGGAATTCCTGTTTTTTTCGAATCTGTACCATGGAATGTCGAAAAGTTGTGCCTATATCACTTTTAGCGATAAGGGAGAGGAGGGAATATTTGCTCTCATGCTCGACTACGGCTTGGGTTGATGGATGTTGCATAGGTGGGGACTAGTGATTTCGAATGTGATTGCAGTGGTCAGCTGCTACCACGTAGATGGAAGGGGACTCGTGTAGGAATATGTCGTCTGAACTGTGGCTAGGGTGAAGACTTGCACAGATTGATGCGTAGGCATCCGTGCGTGTAGGTCGAGGTTGCCTGTGTATTAAGAAAGTGTCAAATGTTGGGAGCGAGAATCTGCTACTTGCTAGCTTAGTTGAGGTCACCAGTCAGAATGACGACGGGCTCCCGTTGAAAATTTGAGAGGGTCGGGGCAACCATACAGAAGCGGCTCACTGCCGCTGCTAAAACGACAAGCTAGTCTTCAGCGCTAGGTAGAGTTAGCGCTAGTGGTAGTCTTCGGCGCTGGGCGCCCATAGCCATAGAGGTAGTCTTCAGCGCTGGGCGCTACGATAGGTGGTAGGTAGTAGAGTTGGGAGAGACACTGGCGGAGGCCAGTGGTACTTACCTGTGGCGCCATCGCTCCAGCTCCATCTGCGAGGTACCTGCATCAAGGCACCAACTTCACAGGTTAGTACTGGACACAGAGAGAGAGAGAGAGTTCTTCTTCTTCCTCTTCTAAGTCCACCATCTCTTCTCACCCTCTCACCACCTGACTTCTCAGACTACGACAGAGAGAGACAGAGTGTGACTTGAGACTTGACGACATTGGATCCAGACTTGACATTTGGGATTCAGACATTTCGACGAGGGACTATTTGGGCCTGTGCCGAAGACTTGGTGTTGACGACATTCCCATCTTTCCCCTCCTCTTCGTCTATCCCCTTCCTCTTCGTCTGTGTATGGTACGGGCTGGCGCAGTCTTCCTGTGTGAAGCGCCAGACCCCATTCACACCATGTAATGAGGATGATGATGTATGTTCAGGGCTGCATTGCAATATTGATTGTTCGGATCACTGGTATCTAAGTCTTCCGTGTTATCTTATACTTTGTACTGAGAGGTCGGTTCTTGTTCTGGTCTGCACATTACAGTATGCAACCCTTTCGCGCCTTTGAAAAAACTTTTGAGCCAAAGCACTTAATCAACCTTGAGTTGCTGGGCTTCTGCTCTCGTTGTACTCTTTGGGAAGAATTTCTGATCCTACGGCGTGACTCCGAGGATTTTGGCCCTAAGAGTCTAGGCTTAGGTTTTCTGTTCTTAGAGCTCCGCTTTCCAGGTAGATGCGCATTCTATGGTACACGAAGCTATGTTGTGTGGTCGCTGAGCAATATCCACAAGTGGAGACGTTCTTTGGCTTCGTAATCGGTGAAAGCCTGTCGGCCCTCTTTCTTTCAAGTGGGGTTGTTGAAGTTGTGCTGTTGTTGTCGAATAAAGATCGCTGGGACCTTTGTGGGGTTTCAGCGCTGGCCAGACAACCGGAGGTCTCGTCTCCACGGGGCTCGATATGATCTATTATAGAGCGTTACTAATCGACGGACCATGTTATGGTATAATATATGATTAGGTTTGACCTTTTTGCAGAGCAACTTACCAGAGGCTAGCACATTCCCTGTACAGCCTAGTTGGAATACGGCTTATGTTAGTCAAATCCCCTCTTGCTTCCAGTTTGATGAGTGGTTCTGCTCCAGAGGAAGTTTTTGTGGATTGGATGGGGCACATGGGCTGCCGAATGCAAAGAGGGGGGGAGTTTCTGACTAGTGTAGAAGACGTAATTCACTATCTGAGAGACGAGATAAACTCGGTTATATATTGAAGTTATTAACAAAAGCCTGCTTTGTTCTGGTGAAGTGGTTGGTAGGTACAGATGATTTGTGTGCATGGTAGGTATAGATGATTCATGTGCTTGCTTGCTATGTGATTGGAGATTTGCCTTTGTGGATAGAGTCCGATGATTATCCTTGTGTGTCCCAGAACGACCTGCTAGATTTGCCTTTGTGGATATCGTCCGATGATTATCCTCGTGTGTCCCAGAATGACCTGCCGCAGAAGGGATGTCTGTATGTGAGGGCTCAGGGGAGTCTGATTGTCTTGCCAGCGCTTCACATGATGTTCTTGGGTGATTGGCTTGATGTCCAGTGACCCATTACTCAGTCCTGATGATTGTTGATCATCTTGAGGGGGCTCTTTACGGAATGCATCTGGCTGCAATTATGGTCTGACTTGCATGAATCTGAAGTGAGGTGGACCTGGTGGAGGTACTTCGCTGTTGATCGCCCAGATGTTCTCTTATATAAGCAATAGGTAAATAATTCTCTCCGCTGTTTCCAGATTGCTGGCAGCAGTGATTTGAAGGACAGGAAATTGACTCTGGAATCTCTCTGGTTCTTTTGTAAGAGTTCTGAGTATTTATGCCAGACGCTGAGGAGAAGTCTTGGATAGACCATGCAGCCCAGAGTTGTGAGTACATTGATTTTGTTTTGCATGTTGATGTTGTTGATCGCCGTAATTGTAACGGAAAACTTCCTGCATAACTCGGAATCAGCAGTACATCGTTCATGGGAGGTTCTTTTTGGCGTCAGGTGCTGAGATGTAGGTATCGCAATCCCCTGTGATGATATCCTTTCAGCCTTGTCCTATATGACCATCCATAGAATGGTTTGAGGAAACCTTCGACCTAGGAGATCTGAGCTGAGGAGAAGTCTTGGATAGACTAGCACAATTTGTGTTATCTGATTTTGTTCAATTAATGTTTTCAGACCTCTCCGGAATGATCTGTAGAGCAATGCTGTTGGCCTTATGTTCCTGCGTGAAGATTGTATATCGACAATGCTGCGGTGTGTAGTTGCACTTAGTTCTCATGCCTTTCGGACTTGACCTAAAGTTTGCATATCCCTTTTTGTGTTGCGGTCTTTGATGACAATTCGTGAATTTGACGAGAATGATGATAACAATCAATCAGTTATCCCTATCCGAATTAAAGAATGAGGATATTGGACTCACTGACTCGTCTGATACTGCGTTGGATTTGGAAGTACGAGTCAGTGAAATTTAGCAATTGACAGTGCACTGGATCGGTACTGGATGCGATACCTTGATGGGGTGTGATACCTTGATGATGAGGGCGCGTTGTGTTCGGGGGGAACGGATGACACACATTTTGCATGTCACGCAGGACTATGTGAACTTATTTTATTGTATTCACATCCAGTACTAGGGTTTTCGTTCTGCGGAAAGGGAGGCGAGATGGATGTGGCTGCCTATCAAATCTTCTCTATCTCGATGTCATGGAAAATTTTTATCCTTCTGAGATGGATGTAACTCCCTATCAACAGCCATAATGTTCTCTATCTGAAGGCTAATCCGGTACTAAAATTTGAACTCTATATTCTCTCGACAGTAGCAGTCAGATATTTGGTAAGATCACTGCGTGTGGATTCCTCATTTGAGTTTATCTTCAAGGGACTAGTGGATAAGATAACACCTGTAATCAAAATACAAACTCGCACATCACATGGCTTTCCAACTTGAGTAATGAATAACCTCATGCATGATGGATGACTCCAATCAGGAAGTCGCCCGATATCATACAGTTACGACTCTGGCGAGTCTCTTCGAGTGTCCCCAACCACTCTGGCCCGACCTGTCCGCTCTTTCTGGTGGGATGTTGCGCAGTGCATATACGTGCACTATCTCGAAAGCCAACACTCTCCCACACACCACACGCAACCCACTCACACGTGCACTCGCACCCGTGTTGGCTGAAGACCTTACTAATACCGACTGGGAGGATCTAGCTGACTATCTCAGTTGGTTGGCACCGAGCGTGCCGCAGGCGGCCATGGGGGTTGAACCCACTACTACTTGGAATCTGCGATCATAGATTATATCCTGTTAAGTTTTCGAAAGCAATGGAAATTTAATGGAAGGTCTATTGATGTCCACTAGCCTGTTTTGTTTATTTCAATCTCAATGTGGTGTTTTTTCCTAGGTGCGGACTACGAAGTCCAGTCTTCAAAATTGTTCTGCTGTAATGCCTTGTATTATGCTTCTCTTTATTTGTGGGTGGGTGGGYTCTTTTTAGCTGAGCTGTCCGCTAGAGGGTTTCCCTCGCTCATGTCTCTGTGTGTTGGAAGTATCATGTCGATGGAGTCTACGGTCGAAATGGTGCGGATGTGTGATCTCCAGTAATGAAACCTGAATGTTGCGAGAAGGTTATGGATTTGCGTGTAAAGCTGATACCTGGGAGAAGATGATCTTTCCCCGAATGATCGACTCTGATTCAAGCCAGTGCCTCTTTGTGAAGCCAGTGAATCTGATCCCTCCTTTCAGCTTTACAGCTGTATATCGCTATATGTGGCCATACGTGCGGCCCCCAAACGACTCAGCTTCTTTTCTTTCAGTCCGACAAGAATGTACTCTGAGAGCGACTACCGGCAATATGACCCAGTAGGTGCGTCTGAAATCGGCGTGTTTCAAAGTCTCCGATTTATCTACTAAATATTGCATGATCCTTACCCCGGGCGCATTGACGATATTCTAGATGGTCAGTAGTGCCCTGTGGATGTGCTAGAGCAACTGTGTCCTGTGTTGCAGTTTTTGCGGATTACCAGAATGATCGACGCTGATTCAAGCCAGTGCCTCGTTCTGAAGCCAGTCAATCTGATCCCTCCCTTCGCCATTTCAGCGTTATGTGGCCATTGTGCA
>BFEA01000968.1:180298-191810 GCA_003427395.1 Chara braunii
AGACCAGGGTGGCCCAAACGACATGACCGTTTGGGCCCGGCGGCGCTCTTGAGTCTGCCGCCCGCCGGTCTGAGCTGAACGGTCATTTTGACGGTTCAGCCCACGGCGCAGGAGGCCAGCATCGAAGCCGACCGGCCGCCGGACGGTGGTCCAACGGCCATTCTCACAGGTTGGGAACGGCAGCAGCAGCCAGCGATAGCGCTGCTGCGCTATTTCAGGTTCAGCACAGCGCTAAGGGCTGCAGCGCTAAGTTTAACGCACTGCCACCTAGGAGGAGCGAGGAGGAGTGAGGACTTGCATGGTAGACAGCGGGGCGCCATTGCAGTAGGCCTGCCGCCACAGCCAAGGCGCCAGCTTGCCAACTGCAGGTTAGGTGTAAGGCTACTCACCATCTTCCCAACTCTCTTCTTCTCCCCCCTCTTCTTCTTCTTCTTCTTCTTCTTCTTCTTCTTCTTCAGACTTCCTCTTCTTCTTCTTCAGACTTCTTCTTCTTCTTCTTCAGATTGGAGACTTTGGACAGAGATCAGTGTTTGGACTTCGGTGGTAAGAAGCTGTGATACTTACCGGATTCGAGACCTTGGAGATAGTTGGGATTGATACTCGGCGGCATCACAGATTGGACACCGGTTACATTAAGACTCTGTACCTCCGACATTGGTGACTTATTGTCCACGACATTCTGATCTTTGTTCGGTGACAGTTTGGACCGCCATATCGGTGACCTTCTGGATTTTATCTCGGTGACATCTGGCACTGCCTATACCTCCCACCTCCATCGTCTCTCCTCCCATCTTTCATCTGTGTATGGTTGTACGGGGCCTGAAGCATCGTCTATGATTGGCTTCAGACCCCACCATCTCCGATTGCTTGTGTGTTGAGTGATGTCTGGATGAGTTCAGTCTATGTGAGTCAGTCCATTTCTCAGACTTCCGCTGCGTACATACACATCCTATATTGGTTGATCTTTGGTTCTGCCCATACTTGTTGAGGTATTCACTAGTATGCAACAATATTTGTGTGATTGTTAGTTTCCAATTCCAGTGCTCTAGTTGTGGTTTAGTCACCTGTCCCCCAATCAATATCAATAGATGGGTAATCAACTCCCATACGGTCAGTATCCGCCGATTTGGACCTTACCACTGATCAAGTGTGGAGCATGAAAATAACCGTAAAATTCGAGGTAATTTGGCAAAGGTGTGGGTAGTTATATAAGTACGTGAACAATTTTGTCAGCTAGGATCAGGTCGCGAGGATAAAGACAAGTTTGACGGTCTTCTGAGATATTTCGGGCAATGATGAGATACCTTGTCTATGCCAGTTCTGCTACGGATCCAAATGAGAGACAAAGACCAGAATGATAATCTGAGCCCAACAGACTCGATTGTTGTCCACGGGTTAAACCATGTTCGATTCAGTAAGCATGAGAGCTCAAACTCTCTGGTTCTTTTCTTTGACTTAAGAATGTACTCCAGCGCCATCCTGTTTTGTTCGGGGGTCGTCAGTCCGGTTGGTATCAGGGGCGGTGGGCCTCTCGATTTGAAAAAAATCGAGTTACGAGTTCGTAGTTCCTCTGGGCGGTGATGATGAATAACGGATTTCACTGAAGTCTCTTGACTCAATATACGGAAATTGTTGTTACACATTCTGAGGCCTTGTGTCATCATGGTACGACATGTGAGGGGGAAGCTTTTGATGTGGAATCCTAATCGGTCACCATGGGGAGGGTATGAGCATTTCTCAATGCTTATAGGACTTGCCAGTTGTTCAGAAATTGTCCGCGGTGTTCAGGTTGGGAAATTCTGTCTGTTGCAAGAGGCTAGTTGTGCACATCCCTCCTAGAAGGTTGTCGATGTCCGACTCCTAGTTGCAATTTCCTTGGCGTGTGATGATTAATAGTGGATTTCATTAAAGTCTCCGGATAGAATTTGTATGCTGAAGAGGTTGACACTATTATCATGGTCCTGTGGATAGCGGGTTGATACTTCCAACACGCAGTGCTTCTCTGTTTAGGATCACGGGATGGCACCGGAATCGAACATTGGTTAAAAGCCAATCCTCAGTCTCATGTCGATTTGCTATGTGCAATGGCCCCGGGGATGACTCTGGGAAGTGCTTGAATTTTTGGCTGCGGTTTGCTGGAATGTACCTGCCTTGGCTTTGCGTGCAACGATTGGGTTAACGTTTGTTGTACCTTGGCCGATGATGACTGAGAGCTGTGCACCACACCGAATGCCATGTGTGGATAAAAAGCTTACTACCCATAAGAACTGAGGTCAGCTAGTTGTCAAATCTGATGAATTATGCGCATCATACCAGATGGGGTACTGAGTCAAATCTGAAGAATTATGTGCATCATGGGACAGGGCAAACTGTATCTTCAGTGAGTGCACTGATTGCAGGACTGGCGGTGGCGTTTGCAATGTTTGGCTTATGGGGTGACCTAACAAGCAATCCTTAGGACTTATGTGGAGACGTCCACGAAGGGACGTCGAAGTCCTGTCCTTTTTGGAGACCAAGGACGGGAATTCACAATGTTTCTGTATTTAGAGGTGAGGTCCTGTTGTTGGTTGTCGTACGGTGTGATGGACTCTCAACCACAGACCTGTCACATGATCTTAGTTGTCGAGGATAAAAAAAGTGTTTGTCAATTTTGTCTTGTGCTCCTATCAGATGCCAGATGAATAGTATAGTTTATGAGGAGCAGGTGTCTCATGTCCTTCCTTAACCAATGGGTTGAATGTAATTCCTTGTCGTATTGTTGGTTCACATAAAAGTGGTATGGTGCAGTATAAACGTTGCAGTATAAACGTTGCAGTGCAGTCTCTATCCCATGGGCTGGCTAAATGAATTGGTACTGCAAGATTCATTTGGAATGGCGGGTGTCACGTCGGTTTGTCCTGTGATGTCGTTGACAGTTGCCATTCCTAAATGGGGAAACATGGAGGGATTTAATTCGGGAGCGTTTTTGTTTTGCCGGGTATTCCACCAACCCCGCGTGCTTGAACTCTTGTTCAGAGATCTCCAAAGGGCTGCCGGGTTCGTTCTGAATGGCGGGTTGTTATAGATGCACACGGTCAGAAGTTCGTCACTTCTCATTTGCACGGTATAGCCTTCACGTCCTTGATTGTATGAGGTGACGTCTGAACCTGTGCGTTGATTGATATGAGCCTTCACGGTATAGCCTTCACTTCTCAGTCGCCTTCACGGTATAGCCGTCACTTCTCATTCGCCTTCACGGTATAGCCTTCACATTGATATGAGCCTACATGGTATAGCCTTCACGGTATAGCCTTCACTTCTCATTTGCAGCTGTTGCTATTGCTTTTGGTTCCTACTTTCTGGATGTTGCTGCATCTGGCTGTCAATCAACAGTCCTAAACTTCTCTAATCTGTTGTGAAGGGAACTAGGCCTTCCTGGCAATGCGGGCCTTGGGCTCATTGATATGAGTTTTTGCCATTTGATGTGATGCGAGTCCACATCCATATGTGTTGTGTGCACGGAAGGGGATGTCCCCAAAACAAGGTTTTTAGACGCAAATCTGGTACAGGGCGAGAGGATGAAGAGGTGTAGACCTTCAGGATCCGTCAGGCTTAGAGTTTTATTCCATCGAAAACCAGCACAGTGCGACTGAGGATGTCGATGATGACCGTCGTTATTTGCACTGTGTTAAATGTTGGCGGTATATCGAACTCCGAACCCTCTTCTTATSAACTGATGGTGTGTGCTTCAAGTACCCTTTCACTCCTGCGTTGAAGGAGGTCTCAAACATGCTTGAATAGACGCCGAGGAGCGTGAACCATGTCGACGGCCGGGGCATAATTTGGGCGTTTGTGCACCACACAGCAGCGCTTATTTAGTATACAATCTTATGATTATGCAAGGAAGATGAGCAATAGCGAACTTCAGCAATCAAACAGCATCATACATACGAGTCCAGATAGTCGTGACCTCCAACCAACAGCAGAATTGCATCACGAGTTTCACCAAGTAAGAACACACCAAGAGTTCATAATTGACAATGCTGAAATAGTCCCATCATCATCATCAACGAAGAACCAGAGTTGATATCCTATCTGGCGCTCGGCACCCAGACTACATGTGGCAGATCCTATCTAGCCTATACTACAATGCCGAAGTTGACGACAACAGCTCTCCCGAAGTACGAGCATACAGCGACCAATGTCGCACGCTTCCAGCACCAGGTACGTCTCTCACCTTACAACCTGGTTCCCCAACACACAGATGCCACTTGCACCCAAGGATCACCCTGCGCCACACCCAGCTTACAGCAGTGCAGCTTGGCTACTGCTGCCTGCTCCTTCCCTGCTCGCGCATGAGCGCGTAGGCGCCAGCCAGCAAATAGCGCAGCAGCGCTTGCGCAGCATGCAGACAGCACCCGAATGCCAAATGCGGAGGCAGGCCCTTTGCTATATCGAAGTGGCCTGCCTGCGTCCAGTCCCAGGAAGCTTCCAGTAGGCCCTGGTAGCCTGAGGCCCAGCACGACCGAGCACAGGCCTTGGGCCTGAAGTGGTTGCATGCGCCCAACTGCCTTTGGCCTGTGTTCGGCCCAGTACCCGTATCCAGCCCAGGGCCTGCTTTCCATACATTCACTCAGGCGGCCCAGGGCCTGGGTTCTTCTCAACCAACTGGCGCTACGCAACTGCCCGAATTTCCTTGAGTTGCATGGTGACCAAAACAGGGCCCTGAGGGTCTCGTCGAGCCTGCCTTCACTTAGAGCGGCCGACTTGCTTCAGTATGGGGCCAAAAAGGGGGTCATGGAGGCATTGGCCTCGCAATTAAATGCAGGCGCGTGATAAAAGCGGATGATCGTCAACAGGGTCTCTAATGAAACAATACATGGAAGCCTTAATTCATCACTTAGTGCCTAGTTCGAAACTCATGGGCCATTGTGCCATCTTTGTTTGGCCTTAATAGGACATGAGGACTATGATAGGGCAAATTTGAGGTCGTAATTGCAGTGTGAGAACAGGAAGTGTTTTGTTTTCGGTGCGGACCGTACAGAGCCATCCACAAGGCTGCTGGCTGTGAAAACAAAATCTGGCTGGAATAGGCCATTAGGAGAGTCTGCTTACATGTTCCCAGCAATCTGTGATAGAGATTCTTTATCAGCAGCGATATTCATTGAGAGTATTAAAGGCCGCCATCAGGAGATTAGCAACGGCGTCAGAACAGGAAGTGTTTTGTTTTCGGTGCGGACCGTACAGAGCCATGCACAAGGCTGCTGGCTGTGAAAACAAAATCTGGCTGGAATAGGCCATTAGGAGAGTCTGCTTACATTTTCCCAGCAATCTGTGATAGAGATTCTTTATCAGCAGCGATATTCATTGAGAGTATTAAAGGCCGCCATCAGGAGATTAGCAACGGCGTCAGTCATCACGCCTGGCCTCCGATTTTTCAGAAGCGGGACATCCTCTCATTTTCCAAGAGCCGCTGTAATTTACTGAGACGTTCTGTGGGCGCGGTGGAAATAGTTCGATGACGACTCGTGGACGTTCGATGCTACTCTATGATTCTCGAATCTCTAAGTTTCTCCTCAGGAAATCCTACGTATTAGTCCATCTAACTTGTGTCAGTGGATTGCTCAAATTCTTTCAGTTGGAATGCTGGCAAGGAAGACTTTATGGGCTCCTCCTTAGGTTGTATATTGCTACCCCCTCTGGGCTTTATCGTTCTTTTTTTTTCCGCTGGAGTTTTTTTTCCATAGAAAAGAAAAGCTGCATTCTCCTCATACAACCGCCTGGATCTTTTTTACTATTTCGTTGTCTGCTAAATTAATGGCTATGCAAGGAAACTCAGCCCAGCACTGATTATCTGTGCTGTGCGCAATTTATGTCCTAGCGAAAGCGATGTATGGTCGGGTTCACTCACCTGCGAAGGAGAACATTGTGACTCTGCGGGTCTCGGACCAGCGGTATAATTTCATGCGTTTGAACTTTGAAACCATTTTGAAAGCGGGTTGTCGATGCCAACGGGCGTTTTTTTCCATGGAAAAGAAAAGCTGCCTTCTCCTCATACAACCGCCTGGATCTTTTTACTACTTCGTTGTCTGCTTAATTAATGGCTATGCAAGGAAACACTCTGTCCAGCACTGATTATGTGTGCTGTGTGCAATTTATGTCCTAGCGAAAGCGATTTATGATCGCGTTCACTCACCTGCGAAGGAGAACGTTGTGACTTTGTGGGTCTCGGACCAGCGATATAGTTTCATGTGTTTGAACTTTGAAACCATTTTGAAAGCGGGTTGTCGATGCCAACGGGTGCAGCAACCAACTTCTGGTTTTTAGAAAGTTCCTCTTGTGAAGGGAATAATGGAGGCTCATTGCACACTTGTCCTGGGCCCGAAAGGTGGCTCATTGGACGGACAGTAATTGTAAGTTGACTTGTACTCCCCACTGCTCAGTTATATGTTCCAACGGAATGTCGACCTGGAGCGCGTGTGGTGTTCAACCCTAACGGTTGGGAGGTATCTTTGGGGGTAGCTGTTCTCTCGAGGCGGAGTCATTGCTGACAAGATTCACGTCTTTGGCGGTAGTACTTAATCTAGGGTTAGTACGTGGCTAAGATCATCTTTGTGTAGGTTTAGTACCGACTGTCCTCTTTTGTGGATCTGAACATGGCGGACAGCGGATGATCAGCCACATGGCATAATATTCTCGCGATTGCAAGTAATTGTAAGCAATTGGAATAATTGCAACAGAGCGTGGACTGCGGACATGGCGGGGCCAGCCTTGTGGTCGGCAGTGGGTGGGTGATTGTTAAATGCTCCGGTGCTGGGAGATGGGGAGGGGGAGGTCTATCCCAAAGACGAATGCTGTGTGCGACTTTTGGAGTAGGAATGAGATGAGGGTCTTGAGAGTCCTCTTGCCTGTTTTAGAGAAGTTCTGGGAGTAGGAATGAGATGAGGTTGTAATGAAAGTCGTCTACCAAAAGTACAGACCTGGCACTGGTTATCAGTCGGTATTGGTCTGTGAGCCTGAATGGGAAAACCATGAGTGCATTCACGTGTACTTTTGCTTGCCAGTCATGAATGGAGAGGGCGGCCTATCGAATTGGTTAGGGAAAGTGTTTGATGATTCTGCCCTTGTGCATTTTGATGAATTTGCAACTTTGCGGTCGAGGATAGGGCAGAACGTGTTATTCGCCATAACTGCCTTGAGAAGGGTTTTCATCGATTTGCTGAGTTGAATTCAGCCGATGTTCTGACTTATCCACTCTGAAGGGAGGAGGCTCACTATTAAGAATCCACACAGTAAAGTACGCAGATATGCGTTGGTAAAGTGGTAGGAATCGTTTGCTCAAGGATGATACAGATGAGGAGACAGAGCGTTGCATCCCGTGTTGCTGACGTGGAGGTTCACATCGGCCATTCTGTCTGGTGGGCGTGCATGGAATGCTTGGTGGGGTTGCTGGGCTGTACTGCCAGTTAGCATCGACAGTCAGTTAGCAATGTTGTGAACTGAGGCATTTGTCTGAGAGCAGAATTGTGCAGTATTATGATGTGAAATTGTGAATGCAATCTAAATCGAAGAAACCTGGAATGATTGGGGCAAGGGTTGCCTGGCTATGTCCTCTCCCTGCACTCCGGGGCAGCCTCAATGTGGCTGTATGTTCCTGTGCAAAGATCAGAAACTAGACAAGCTTGTCAAGGAGGGTTTCTCTTCCGAGCTGGGTTCTGCAGATTTCACAATCCAGAGGGTGTGGCGATGCTGCAATTACCTGTTGGGGCAGACCATGCAGTGCACGTTTAGGACAGCTTTGAAAATGTATGCATAACAAGTCTAACGTCACGAGCCTTCGTTGGTTTTTTATTTTTATCTATCGGACTGGTGAGCTTGCACGGACAGCTTGGCATGGGTGCAGAGCTGCACTGCCGGTGACCATGGTCGGTCAGTTAGCGATGTTCTGAAAGGAGTTGTACACAATTAGTCTTGTCGCTGCGATGTGAATGCAATTTAAACAGAAGAAACCTAGAATGATCGGGAGAATTTTGCCTGGCCGGCATCATCTCCCTGTGCTTCGGGGCAGCCACAATGTGGCTGTATGTTCCTGCGCAAAGGTCAGAAATGAAACATGTGCTTGTAGAGGAGGGTTTCTCCTCCGAGCAGGGCTCTGCATATTTCATGATCCGGAGGTTGTGGTGAAGCCGCAGTTACCTGTTGGGGCAGACCATGCAGTGCACATTTCAGGAGAGGTTTCCCTATCCTTGGCCTCTTTTGTTTTTTCAATCTCAATGCGGTGTTTTTTTCTAGGTACTGCTCTAATTTCTTGTATTATGCTTCTTTATGTGTGGGTGGGTGGGCTGTTTTTAGCTGAGCTGTCCGCTGAGGCCTCACCCTCCCTCATGTCTGTGTGTGTGATCTCCAGTAATGAGACTTGAAAGTTGCGAGAAGGTTATGGATTTGCGTGTAAAGCTGATACCTGGGAGATGACGATTTCCATCTTTCCCCAAATGATGGACGCTGATTCAAGCCAGTGCCTCTTTGTGAAGCCAGTGATTCTGATCCCCTCTTTCAGCTTTACAGCGGTTAATCGCTATACGTCGCCATATGTGGCCATACGTGCGGCCCCCAAACGACGCAGCTGCTATACTTTCAGTCCGTCAAGTATGTAGTCTGAGACAGACTACCGGCAATATGGCCCAGTAGGTGCACTGTTCCAGTACCTGCATCTGACACAGAAACCGGACTGTTTTGTTTTCTCGTCACGGACGGGACTGTCCATTTGTGGAGTAGGTTTAAGCTTGCTCCCTAAGCTCATACATTTCCCATCCTCAGCCCATGCACGTACAGCAGGTGTGGCGTCATGAATTTGCTACCCTAAGCTCACCTATTCAGCTCACAGGTTGGACGTGAATGAAACGTGGTACCTGCTGGTTTGAAGTATTGCGAGTGAAGCGGGAATTTGTATAGAGAAGCCCGTGTGTACCATTTGTTGTTGTGAGGTGATTAGGATATGTGTAGGATAGGGAGGAATTTCAATGAGCCAAGAAGTCGAGTGGTTTGTCTGGTAAGGTGGAAAGTGGGATGTGATGGTTGATCTTTCCCGGATGATCGACGCTGATTCAATCGTGCCTCGTTCTGAAGCCAGTGAATCTGATCCCCTCTTTCAGCCCTAGCTTTTCGTCCATTATTGTGCTGTTTGGAGCCAGATATGTATCCTCGTAAATGTTCGGATCTTGTACTGGTTGGCAGTCTGATCCGTCTTTTGCGACAACAACTCGCGGCTGCACATAATGTTGGCGGCAATCACCTTCTAGAACCTGGGTGGCAATCACCTTCTAGAACGTGGTCGGCCACCTTCTAGAACATGGGCGGCAATCGGCTTCTAGAACGTGGGCGGCAATCACCTTTGAGTACAATTGCAGGAAACAGGGGGCTGGGATTGTAATGTAATGTAGCTTGCACGTGTACAGCAAGCCAATGTCGTCATGGACTGTATGAATGATTTCAGCCTGTTGGAAATGACGAGTGCAACAGAATCCAATCCTGAATATTACGTGAGGATTCACAAATCGAGCTTTTTAAATCTGATCCAACGAGTCTCTTTTACTAGCGAAAGGAGGGAAAGCAGGGGAAGGATGAGAGAGAGAGAGAGAGAGAGAGAGAGAGAGAGAAGAGGGGAAACTTCCAGAATGTGGGAGGCAATCACCTTTGAGTAGTATTTTGCAGGAAACAGCAGGCTGTGCTTGTAATGTAATGTGGTGGTGGTATAAGCGATGGAAAGCAACTGTCTTCCAGGTACATGAAGTTTATGTTGTTTGCTTGTTGCATCTACCTGCTGGGCTCGGAATTCAAAGCGCTCCTACGGATTTGGTGCAGTACTTCTTTTGGACAAACTCCAGGGTCGAGGTTGATGGCAATACAATGGAATCCAACCCTAGTTTCTTGTGCAGCCTCCTGGAAATGATGATCACAACATGATTTAATCCTGAATATTATGTGAGGATTCACAAATCGAGCTTTTTAAATCTGATCCAAGAAGGCTCTATTATCAGCATCGAGGGCTTAACCCTCGACGGGCAGCAGAAACCAGTAAGCTGGAGTCCGGTAGAGTCAGAGGGAATTTCTGGTGGAGCTTTGAAATGAGGTGAAATGCGTAGATATAGGAAAGATTGCCCAAGGCGAAAGCACTCTTCCGGTCCGATACTGACACTGAGAGATGAAAACTAGTGGAGCGAATGGGATTAGATACCGCAGTAGTCCTAGCTGTACACGATGGACACTTGGTGCTGGATGAACGTGGGATTGCCACCCGCATGAAGTAATATTTTGTAGGAAACAGCTGGCTGTGTTTGAAACGTCTTGCGGTGGCGGTGAACCTTTACCATCTACATGAAGTTTATGTTTGCATGTGGGACCAACGACGTCTCATTGATCAAGAATTGGGCTCGGCCGTCAGACCTGGTAGCCCATCGTTATGATGGGTCTACCTACTGAGAGTGGTCGAAGCTTGTTGCAGCTTGCACGTGTACAGCAGGCCAATGTTGTCATGGACTGTATGAATGTTTTCTCGCTGCAAGATGAACTTGGGCAGGTGGGCAGTCTAGGCGCTTTTGTTGATGGCATCCACGACAATCACCTTCTCTGCACATTATGGAGGACCATGGAATACCTCTGATTGAACTACGACGAGTCATTACAAGTGCCCGTCAATATTAAATAGATAGTTGTTTTGCTTGAAGTGGTGTAATCGGAGTAGCGGCGTAATATCTTATGTAAGCGCTAATTGATGTCAGGTTTGTACTGGTGGTAATTACAGTCGAGCTCCCCAAAAACTCATTTGTCCCCATGGCAACACATCCTACACTTGCAAAAATCGCTAACATGAGGAATCAGACATCTGGGCCTTCAGTCGTCCTACTGGGCTGACGACTCGGGTCGTCGGACAATCTTCAGATTTTAATATCGGGCGAAGATCTGGGCCGTCCGCGGTACTGGTCTGACGGCCTAGATAGTTGCACGATATTAAGATCTTAAACCACTAGTGCCTATCTCACTGATGGGAAATTAGGGAAAACTGGCAGTTTTCCCATTTTCCCCGCAGACTTCGGACGTCAGGTAGGTTCGGCAAATGCCAAAGTTTCCCGAAAAAAAAAAAAAAAAGGGGGAAAGGCGGGTGTCAGTCCATTTGCAGTCCAACGGAGGCAGGCCGGAAGTGGAAACGGTACCGGCAGCAGCGTGGCGGGCCATCGTCGGACCAGCGGTGGTCCGTGGCTGGTTTTCACAGTCAGCGACCGCGCGGACGGGCGACCGGTACCCGTGCAAATCCGACGTGCGGCCTGAAGCAAACTTCCGGCCGCTGCGACGACGGTGAGCGCTGCCGCCATCGCCCTTAGGCCTCTCTCTCTCTCTCTCTCTCTCTCTCTCTCTCTCTCTCTCTCTCTCTCTCTCTCTCCGACCTTGGTGGCTCCAGCCGCCGTCCGCTATGGCGGACTCATTTTTATTGATTGATTGATTGGTAGGGGGGAGTGGGGAAGTCGGGATTGGGGTA
>BFEA01000968.1:225216-234724 GCA_003427395.1 Chara braunii
CCGAATGACGCATGAACTTGGTCATCGGTAGGTTGAGCAGCAAGTGCAAAACTGAATGTTGGTTAGATAGTGTTGACCAGCCTCTTGTCTCTCGGATACGACAGCCAGTGGCTTGGATCTACGGTTGCAGATTTGCACCTGGTCTTGATCTCTCGCGGATACTTCCAAACAGCCAAAGGTGTGTGTCTGATCGATGGCCTGGAACGAGGCAGCGTTGACGTCGACTCATGAATCTAAATTTCCGAGCTGTTGTGGAATGTTGACTATCTTCGGTCAACTGTTGCACGTTGGGCCTCTGAAGGCCAATTTCCAGGCCTTGTTTTGGGTGCTGTSACAGCAGACCTTGTGGGTTGTTGCATGCCTAGGACCCCTGTTTCAACCTTTTTGACCACGGTAGCAACAGACGGTTGTGACTGATGCATGATTTGACCCTTGTTTTCTTTGGTACCAAGTGTCTTGGCAGCGTTTATCTCAAATGTCTTCTTGTATGCTTGTTCTGTGAATAAAAGGAAGTTGTTGATTTTTCACGTGCCACGTCATGCAACGGTTTCTGCTAGTAAGTAGGATTGTTGTAAGTGATTGATTAAGCGATTGAATCTGTGTGGGTTATATGTGAAAATGCACAAAAAAACAGAGTAATCGTGATGTTTTAGAGCGATTGAATATGGGTGGGTCTTTACGAGTTGCCCCATGAAGGTTGTGTGAAATCGGACCCAACATTTTTATGATGTTTGTCAAATCGGATGTTTCACCCCAGGCATCCTGAATAGGCTTGTTTCAACGTCAGCGATTTATAGCGTAATAAAACATTTATGGATTTGTAAATATTGCATGATCCTTACACCGGACGCATTGGCAATATTCTACATGTCCATTAGTGCCCTGTGGATGTGCTATAGCAACGGTGTCCCGTGTTGCAGTTTTTGTGGATTGTCCATATGAAAGCTGTGTCAAATCGGACCCAATATCATCAATCTGTTTCTTAAACCACCAGTACTTGGGCAAACTATCGATACTGAGCCTGAAAACGGGCTTCGCGTCGTATCTCGCCCACCCGCAAGCGCAACAAGGAAAAAATGTTGATCATCTTCAGGGTGCTCTTTACAGAATGCACCTGGCTTGCATGAATCTGAAGGGTGGTGGTGGTTCTCCCTCAATGGTTGTCTCTGCTGTTCAGAGTAGGAAATTGACTCATGATTCTAAAGTATTTGTATGCCAGAAGCTGCAGACGGTAGATTTGTCCTTAGATAAGTGGAGTTGGTTTACACTAATTACCAAATATGATGAGAAATTGTCAGACTTTGACTCGTCGGTTGTTTTGCGGGCCTGACAAATGATGTGATTTTTCAAAGGAGTTTCAAAGGAGTTAATCTGGGTTCGCCCATAACCTTATTATTGTGGGGTAATAGGTCCAGAGGAAAGTATATCCTGGAGTTCAAGAGTGGTAGGTCCCTAGAAGGTCCATATGAAAGAACTGTTGTGGGGTGATCGAGAGGAGGTACCTGGCCGGTATCCTCCCTCTGCGCTTCTGGAGCGGTGTATGCTTTCGCCGTATGTTCCTGTGCAAAGATCACATATTGACAGTGTTTGTTGAGATTCTTGAATCGGAGGTTATTGTCTCTAGCTTCTCCGAACAGTTGGACTGCATACTTCATGTCACGGAGGGTGCGACGATGTCGCCGTTACCTGTTGTGGTAGACCATCCAGCCCACATTGGGTAACGGAAAACTCCTTGCATAACTCGGAATCAAAAGTACATCGTTTGTGGACGGTTCCTTTTGGCCTTAGGTGCTGAGATGTCGGTAGCGCAATCTGCTGTGATGATATCCTTTCAGCCTTGTCGTATATGACCATCCATAGAATGGTTTGAGGAAACCTTTGACCTAGGAGATCTGAGCTGAGGAGAAGTGTTCGATAGCGTAGTTCAATTATTGTTATCTGATTTTGTTCAATTAATTTTTTCAAACCCCTCCGAAATGATCAGTAGAGTAATGTTCTATGCTGCATCGTTGAACAGGGCAGGTGTGTACAATTCCTCCATTCGTCCGGCTATAGTTGCTATAACATGTCAAATCGGAATAGCTGTAGTTACTCCTGTCAAATCGGAATGTTATATGGGTGTTCTAGAGCAATTTTGCTCTCTTCTGCAATGGAGCATGCGTAGAGCTGTTTTGACAGCAATCTTGCTCTCTTCTGCAATGGAGCATGTGTAGAGTTGTTTTGACACATCAGCGGTGTTGCATGCCCAAGTGATTGTGGGTATACTGGTTTGCTCTTGAGTGTCGTTGTTATCGGGCTCGATGATTGGGGAGAGTGTTATTGAGGTCTGTGATTTGGAGACATGATGAGCGAAACTGGTCGTTGGGATATGCACCCTCTCTGTTTTCACAAGTGCCTCTCACAAACGAGTCAGCTGCTGTAGGTGCAGTCTGCCAAGTATGTAGTTGGGATATGTAACCTCTCGTTTGCTTGATTTCTAGGGAATGATGAAGAATGTACATTTAAAACCTTAGGACACCTTCTTACATGGTCCCGCTGGGGCTGTGAATGAGAGTTTTGCGACTTCTGACCCCTTGCAGTCCGTTCTCATTAGTGCGTGGAGCGGGTATAGGTATTTTGGAATGATCAGAGATATCAATCGGTCGTGGAGCTATTGTCATTGGCATGATGAGACTCGGTGTTTCTCGACTGGGATTTGCGGCAGTGCTCCATGCGTCAAGTCTGAATGTGAATGCGAATCCTTATGTGGAGCTATTGTCATTGGCATGATGAGACTCGGTGTTTCTCGACTGGGATTTGCGGCAGTGCTCCATGCGTAAAGTCTGAATGTGAATGCGAATCCTTATGGTTTACCAGGCTAGGAATCATTTGAACTTGTATTCACGAACTGAGACAAGACTACAAAACGAGTTACGGTTACAACATGTTTTTTAAAACAATCTTTTGGGGCGTGTATGTAGGATTCAAGATTGTCTTGTGATGTCATTTGCTGTACTATCTCCTCCTCTACGGTCTCTTTACCGTCGAAGATGGGTTATGTATGTGCACCGAAATGAAATGCTTTTAAAAACCATCTTTCGGGGTGGAGCCATCTTGGTGGGTGGCTATGGCGATCGTATGCTCACTATGTAGGTGCACGAAAATTAAATGCTTTTAAAAACCATCTTTCGGGGTGGAGCCATCTTGGTGGGTGGCTATGGCAATCGTATGCTCAGTATGAGGCCAGCTTCATACAGTAGGGCTGCATTTCTTTTTCAATTTTGTTGGGGTATCGAGTTTGCCGGGTAGCTTTTTGTGTTCATTCGGCGGCCTAGATGTCATTCTTTGGGTGTCGTTGGGCTTGATTCTTGCGTTTTGGATTAGGTGCTCAAATGGTGCTAGGGGGCAGCGGTTTCTGCCGGTTTATCCCACGTTGTGGTTTAGGTGCTCAAGTTGTTTGAAACAGAACGTCGTAGTATAAGGTATCAAAATGGCCAGTCATTCTTTCTGATGAATATTCCCTTGAAATGAACAACGTTAACACATTTATCAAAATCTCCCAGAGGTAAGAGCATCTGAAAATTTACATGGCTTTTAAAGTCCATAAGGTACGAGAAATCATGTCCGGCTACATCTGTTCTCAATTGTGTTTAAGAGTTCGGTTGGCGGAATCGTCAAACAGTCTAAATCGCTTTTCATGCGAAATTATCATTCTTTCCATATGGGCGCTCTGTCAAATAGTCTAAATCGCTTTTCATGCGATACTGACTACCACGTAGTGCCGAAATTGGATATCGGTGGCAAATGTTGGTGAACAGCCCTTATGCTGGTAGCCTGGTTGTCCCACCTATATATTGATGATGTCTCTTGGGAATGACGAGTGTCCATCGAGAAATCGCCCCGCCAGTCTGAACTTTGTGGCTACAGGTGGGAAGCAACAGCGCGACTTGACAAATTTGTGTTGCAAGTGAATGAAATGAAAGTGACAGCGAGAGGGGATGGTAGGTAGGGGCAGAGCGTGACTTGACCGTAGATGGTGCAGCCATTGGCAAGTATTTTTAAACGGTTGCCGTCAATACCAGCACAATGTGATGGGGGAGAAGGGCTTAAATTCCTTTCTGCCTGTTTGCATTGTGTTAAATGTTGGCGGAATATGAATTTCCAGCACTACTTACCAGCTTGCAGCGAAATGACTGAATCCTATCGCTGATGAGTTAAATGTATGTGCGAGCATTCGAATTGGTTTTGCTCTTGAGCTTCCACCCTCTTCTAACGTCCACAGCCTCCATGTCTGGTTGTCATATTCAAGAACGGGTGGTCTGAAATAAGATGTGTGCTGTGGGGCAAGTCATAGAGCGAATTGTAATGATTAAGTCTACTGATGGTGAAACGATTTGTTTGGTAGAGAGAGATGTTATTGCAGTTCGAAATTGCCAGTGCAGAGCCTGCGAGTATCTTCTCTAACCTTTATGGTTTTGAAAATTGGCGAGAGCAACTGGCCCTTCTCCGGAATTTTTGGTCATACTCATGCCATTGAATGTCGAAAAGTGGTGCCAATATTACGTTTTACAATCGTTGTTGACCCAGGGCTACCAACTAGGAGGGTTATTGAATTTTGGGATGTGGTGCGAGTATTTCGTTTTACACGGTCTGTCTGTTGGAATGATTTTTAGTGGGCGGCTGGATTTCCGTTGCTTTCCAAGGGACAAGTGCACAGGTGATGTTTACTAAATTATGATAGGAAGAAACGAGGGGCTGGGTGCAAACCAGGCCATGATTCTGAGATGAAACAGCTGATGAACATTGCACGACGGTCTACTGAACCGACATGTTGATAATGCAATTTAAACCCAAAAATGTACTGATCAGGCTGTTCATGTATGTATCGGGATGGGTGTGGTGTCTTTATACTACCAGGGGTCTCGTCCTCTACGGTGTCTTTAGCATCGAAGATGGGTTATGTAGGTGCACGGCATATTCTTTATGGAGCCAGTTGTGGTTTTGGCCTATGATTAAATACTTTTTAAAAACCATCTTTCGGGGCAGAGCCATCTTGGTGGGTGGCTATGGCGATCGTATGCTCACTATGAGGCCAACTTTGTACAACAGGGCTTATTTCTTTTTTAATGTTGTTGGGGGAATAGAGTTTGCAGGTCGTTTTTTGTGTTCGTTCGGCGGCCGAGATGTCATTCTTTGGGTGTGGATGGGCTTGATTGTTGCGTTGTGGATTAGGTGCTCAAACGGTCCTGGGGTTCATGGTAACGACGATGTAGAGTTGGGCAAAATTATCATTATTGCCATATGTGCGAGCATTTGAATTGGTTTTACTCTCGAGCTTCCACCCTCTGCGGATGTTCATAGCCTCCATGTCTGTTTGTCATATTCAAGAACGGGCGGTCTGAAACAAGACGCGTGCTGTTGGGCAAGTCATACAGTAGATTGTAATGATTAAATCCACTGATGATGAATCTGTTTGTTAGATAGAGAGCGATGTTATCACATTTTGGCATTGTCAGTGCAGAGCCTGCGAGTCTCTTCTCTGACCTGTATGGTTTTGAAAATTGGCGAGATCGATTGGCGCTTCTCCGGAATTCTTGGTCATGCTCGTGCCATTGAATGTCGAAAAGTGGTGCCAATATTCCGTTTTACAAACCGTTGATGACCTAGGGCTACCAATTCCGAGTGTCATTGAATGTTGGGAAGTGTTGCTAGTATTTCGTTTTACAAGTGTTGTTGACCCCTGGACTACCAGTAACCAGTGCCCGCAATGTTGGTGAAGATGGCCATAGGAGTTTTTTCTGACCTGTCTAATCGCCTTGTACTTATTCTAGTATCTTTCTTGGCCTTTTGGGCCAAGGTTAAGTATGGTATCTGTGTTGGGCAGTTTAATTTCTCATGCGTGGTCCATCGGACCACAAAAAAATGAACTGCTCAGTTTATGTTGCTTCATTGGGGAGGTGTCGGACGTGACTTCAAATGTTCGGCTATGGGTAGATGGTGAATGGACTCATGGTAGTCATTACAAAAGTCAATCACGTCTGGAAGTTCATCCCGTTCTTACTGATCTCTTCGTCTGAAGTCAAGGTTAATCGTTTTTTACTGATCAGAATGGCGGAAGCGCGAGGATTCTGGACAGACTGGACATACTGACTAATCTCACAGGTGTGTGACATGTAGACAGACCACGGACGATTACGACGGGGGGCAACCTGCATCCATGTGCCCTTCTGGGGGAATCACGTGTGGGGGTAGTATATTGATTCCTTGTAATGAAATTTGACGGAAAAATGTATTAGCTCTCGCTGATGATCAGTGGTGAGAAATCGAGGTGAGGGGATAATTTCGTGTCTCGGGGGCTTAGTGAAGTTTAACGGCCTGTGATGTAATGACAATGTGTGCTACTCTTGACACTTGTTGTGAATGATGTGAACTTCCACCAAGATCGTTGAGGCCTTGTTCAACTCCACTGTCTGGGAAATTGCCACTTTCAACTCATGGCCTTGGAATAGCTTTGGTCATGTGAGAAAGTGGGTTGGGGAAGCCTGAAAATGAAGGCTGGTATGAAGGGTTACATGGTGAGGGGGTACTGAAGGGGCATATCGGAGCTCTCTTGGAGATGAAACTCCAAGAATTCCACTCTCGGGAGGGTCGAATTGAGCCCAACATTCAATGCTTTTCTTAAGGTCGCTTCTCTGTTTGCGGCAGTAGCAACCTCAAATGGTATGGGAGCATTACCCAGGGAAGCTCTCTTGGGTTACATGGTGAGGGGGTACTGAAGGGGCGTATCGAAGCTCTCCTGGAGATGAAACTCCAAGAAGTCCACTCTCGGGAGGGTCAAATTGAGCCTAACATTCAATGCTTTTCTTAAACCACCAGTACTTGGCCCATACATCGGCCGCGGGCCCTTGGCGTTAACGCTACGCAAATTTCGCAGCCTGCGGTCTGTGGATAAATCACATCAACAACCCATGTCGCTTCGTCGACCTCCGAGGGCCGGCGCGCAGGCTCGGTATCGATAGCTGGGCCAAGTACTGGTGGTTTAAGGTCGCTTCTCTGTCTGTGGCAGTAGCAACAGTAAATGGTATGGGAGCATTACCCAGGGAAGCAAGATTTGAGAGTCCGCCAGTGCGACTGTTTAATGTCTTGAAGGTCGGATTAGTTGAGTGGATTTGAGCTGATGGTTTTCTTGCGATAATGGCATGGCTGATGTGGTATCATTGGTGATGTGGTTATTGTACTCCATGGGTGACGAGTCATCGGTAGTTGCTCTCTTGGCACCAGAGTCGCCAAGAGGTGTTTATCTTTGAGCGACATGCATGTGGGGTCCGTAATGTGTTGACCATGCTAATATGGCCATATACTATTTTCCGGATGGTTGGCAATTGGTTTCAGGGCATGTGAGTACTTGGTGCACAGAACCCTCATTTTGTTTGCCTAGAAACAGTATTGGCGGGTTGCTTGTTGAGGTCGTGGATGCTCACTATCCTTGGCACGCACGCGCATCCGGCACATCCGACATTGTGTTTGTTTTCATTGATACGACTGGTTGCCTCTCCTGTCGGAGTCCTTCTAACCCCCAGCGGTAATCGCTGTTCTTCGAAATGCTCAGCGACAAATTATGATAGGAAGAAATGATGAGCTGGGTGCAAACCAGGCCATGATTCTGAGATGAAACAGCTGATGCGCTATTGACGAAGTTATTCTTTGTGCACTTATGTTGTGACCCTGAGATGATGAACATTGCACGACGGTCTACTGGACCGGCATGTTGATAATGCAATTTAAACTGAAAAATGTACTAATCAGGCCGTTCATGTATGTATCCGGAAGTGGCAAGTGGCGTCTTTATACTACCAGGGGTCGAGGTAGGATTAGTGAACTGAAAAGGGCATCCTCTTTTACACTGTTAATTTTATCTGTGTTTTCTTCATCACGGTAAAGACAACTAACAGCTCTTCGGGTGTAAGTGGTTGGACTTACTGTAGGCTCTGAATGTCCCTGCAGGCGAGCTTTCGGGCTTCAGGATGCCAGGATGCTCTCAGCATACTTGTATCACCACCGAAAGTACCAGAATAGAAAGATGTATTGTGTGGAGTGTGTATATCCATACTGTTATTGGGAGGGCGGGCGTAGGTCGGCAACTCAGCTTGTGTTGTCCGCAAGTAGGGAGGGTGAGCGTAGGTAGGCATCTCGACTGGTGACGTCCCTCAAGTAGGGAGGGTGAGCGTAGGTCGGCTTGTGGCTGGTGTCGGTTGAAGGTAGTGTGACATGGGCCACCCCAGAGTATGGAGTAGAGCTCGTATGGAGTGAGAGTCTGCGGATGGATCTTGACATGATGATACAACACGACGGTCTACTGAACCGCAATGTGGAAAATTCCTGTGTTAAACTCCGGGCCGCCCGGCAGCCCAGCCTTCGTCCGGCAGGGGTCCCGGGCGCCCCGGCCGGTCGGGTCCCCCGGTTTGGCGCCAGGCGGGCCCAGCATATTTTTTGTGCGCGGGGGGGGGGAGGCCATTTTCGAAGTGGTTTGGCCCACGGGAGCCTCCCCGCCCCCCAGCGTAAATTTTTTCGACGGGCGGCCTTGGAATTCGAACGTGCAGTTTGTCGAAGAGCTTCCCGTTTTATTTTTTATTTTTTATTGTTTCGTTCACGTTGCCCGCCGTCGCTGCCCGCCGTTGAAGAGGTTCCCGTTGCTGCCCGCCGTCGAAGAGGTGCCCGTCGTCGCTGCCCGCCGTCGCTGCCGTTGCTGCCCGCTGTTGGAAAGCTGCCCCGTCGTGCTCGATACGGTCCCGCTGTGATATCTGCCTCCACCACCTTGCTTCCTCTTCTTCTTCTTCTTCTTCCTCTCCTCCGCCTCCACCTCCTTTCTTCTTCTTCTTCCTCTCCTCCTCCTTTCCCCCTCTTCTTCTTCTCCTCCTCCTTTCCTCCTCTTCTTCTTCTCCCCCTCCACCTCCTCCTCCTTTCGTCTTCTTCTCTCGTCGTCGTCCTCCTCCTCCTCCTCCTCCTCCTTTTTCTTCTCTCCTCCTCCTTCCTTTTTCTTCTCTCCTCCTCCTCCTCGTCCTCCCTTCGTCTTTTTCTCTCCTCCTTTCTCCTCCTCCTGTCTCCTCCTCCTCCTCCCTGCTTCATTGGTTTTCTTTAGTAGGCGAAGTGCCACGTGTCGGGATTTCTCTCTCTCTCTCTCTCTTCTCCTCCTCCTTCGTCATTTTTTCTTTTTCGTCAACGCCATACGAAACCGGCAGCTCCTCCTCCTCCTCCTCCTCCCTTC
Source organism: Chara braunii (assembly GCA_003427395.1). Lineage (NCBI taxonomy): Eukaryota > Viridiplantae > Streptophyta > Charophyceae > Charales > Characeae > Chara > Chara braunii. The sequence goes on from BFEA01000968.1 coordinate 234,461, forward strand.
GTCTTCTTCTCTCCTCCCATCCACATCCTCCTCCTCGTCCTATCTCCTCCTCCTCCTCCCTATTTCATTGGTTTTCTTTATTGGGCGAAGTGCCACGTGTCAGGCTCTCTCTCTCTCTCTCTCTCTCTCTCTCTCCTGTTCTCCTTGCCCGTTCTTTTTTTTCTTTTTCTTTTTCAATCGACGCCATACGAAACGGACAGGTCCTCCTCCTCCTCCTCCTCCTCCCTATTTCATTGTTTTTTTTAGTGGGTGAAGTGCCACGTG
>BFEA01000968.1:238299-249931 GCA_003427395.1 Chara braunii
AGAGAGAGAGAGAGAGAGAGAGAGAGAGAGAGAGAGAGAGAGAGAGAGAGAGAGAGAGAGAGAGAGAGAGAGAGAGAGAGAGAGAGAAGAGAGACAAGGATGAGGGTGATGACGTCGCAAAATACGTACCTGGCCTTGACAAAGGCCTGCATAGTCAACATATGCATATAATTACAATCAGACTTGCTTTCATTCACACTTTACATGCATGCAAACAGTGGCGCAGCAAACTGGCGACATGCGGCCACTCAAAACTCAGAGATATGGCAACCCAGATACGAGTCCACTTCCAATGGCTATGGCGATATGACGCCCAAACAACTCTTTGTTCGCATACAATGGATCTCCCTGGATATCCCACACGCGTCTCTTTGAACAGTCCTACACACACACTGAACAACAACTACAGCTATGGCGACTATGGCCGCCACTATCCTATCGCTATGGCTAAACTTCGTCTTTCTGCCCACTTCGTCCTCGGGCTCACTGCAGACCTCCTTGCACAAGTCGCAGTGGCAGCGCTTCCGCATGGCTGACGCAGGAATGAATGAATGGTTGGGCACTGCCTCTTGATTTATACTTCTGCAGCTCGTTGGTCTGGCCTTTTCCCTCGGCCCATGATGCACACAGTCCCTCATGGTACTTGCTGGACTAGACTGGGACTGACTGGACTGCACCGTTGACTGCTTGGGGACTCACTGCTAACCTACTGAGGTCGTACTGCAATCGTACTGCAGTTAGTCCACCACTTGGCTCACCAGTTGCCCACTTGCCGACCTTCTAGCAGATTATAGCTAAGACTTCTAGACTTCACTAAGACTTCTATTCGACAGACCTACAGATCAAACCCCTACGGACCTATGACAGCCTACCAGTTGCTTACGAATACGCAGGTCACAGGTTTAACTCTCGGGGTCTACACAGGTACTGTGCGCGGTAGGGCAAGAACTAGGGATCGAGCCCTGGGATCTGCATCTGCTATTGTAAAAGGTGAAAATCATTTCATAATTCGGTTCCACTATTGTTGTCAACTGAATGCATTGTCAATTCGTAAGTTGGTAATGGTTGCACGTATAATTCTGGACGTACATTGAAGCTCTGAAACACTAATGCTGAGGACAGCAAGAGTATGCTCCCATTGACAGTTTGATGCAGTGTTTTGATCCCCTATTGGTTAGTAGCGGTGCATTACTACTTTCTGGACAAGTGTTGGACTTTTTGGTTTTCTATGAGAATCTCGTAATCAGGGATTTGTCTTTGCGCACTTAACTTTTAGAAGTAAGTATTGGTATTATTATTATTATTATTATTATTATTATTACTAGTATTATTATTATTATTAGTATTACTATTATTATTGGTTGGTGTTTCACTATTAAAACATCATGAGGTAAGCAGGGGTCAAGAAGGGGAAGAGTGTGGAGCGCTGGAGAGGAGAGAGACATTATCACCGTGTGGTGATGCCTACCTCCTCCATCCTCCTCCATTCTTTTCCCTGTTTGATCATCTCATGTACCGATCTCTTCGAAACTATAACTTGTCTAATGATATATTCCTATAAAGGTCCAGACGTCCCATTGCGTGTATGATACGAGATCAATGACAAGGCGATTGCGGGAGCTCTGCCGGAGTTCAGGAGGAAGTCTGGAGGCAGGGAACCATAAGGTACTCGTCGCCTATTCCTTTTTTCGTATCCCTTACTGACTACAACTCTCTATCAGACCGCATGTATGAGTGCATGTTATACCTCTTCTTGTTGGCTACAACTCTCTATCAGACCGCATGTATGAGTGCATGCTATACCTCTTCTTGTTTTTCTTCAGGAGTAAAACTTTCCGAAGAGGTGGATGAACGTATGACTAAAGTAAAAACCTTGCTTGATAGAAGAAAGGAACCTAGGAAGAACCGTGAAGTAACCTAGTCTGCCTCTCGTGGGGTCGTCACGCTGCCTATGTGAAATGACTAAGGCAAATAAAAGGGTACTCGCCGTGCGAAGTTACCGTGCCATTCATCCGGCTAAAATAACGAATTGATGTAATGCCTACTTGATTTCGACGTTGGTGACAGGAGGTTGCCGTGCAGTTTTCTCATTACCTTACAAACTAGGTCTAGGAAGTGATCCGGTACCGTGAAGTACAGTCCTTCAGTTTAACAAAAGCAATTTGATCCGGTACTCCCGTGGGGTACACTTCTTCAACTTAACAAAAGCCCATTGATCCGGTACTCCCGTGGGGTACACTTCTTCAACTTAACAAAAGCCCATTGATCCGGTACTCCCGTGGGGTACACTTCTTCAATCATTGTCAAAAGCAGAGTCAATCCGGTACTCTCGTAGGGTACGCGTTTTCAAATGCTAACAAAGGCAAAAGGTAGCAGGATGCTTCCGTGAGGCTCTCCTATCACCAATCGAACCAGACTGGGGAGGGAATTTAATACTTCCGGGTGAATATACGAGCTCCTAAATATGGAACGATCCGTCCGACTCCCCGTGAGAGTTGACATACCTTTTGCTCATTTATGGTACATAGGACAGTTAGGGGTACTTCCGTGAAGTACACTCCTTCAATCTAACAAAAGCAATTTGATCCGGTACTTCCGTGGGGTACACTTCTTCAACTTAACAAAAGCCTATTGATCCGATACTCCCGTGGGGTATACTTCTTCAATTATTGACAAAAGCAGAGTCAATCCGGTACTCTTGTAGGGTACGTGTATTCAAAAGCTAACAAAGGCAAAAGATAGGAGGAGGCTTCCGTGAGGCTCTCCTATCACCAATCGAACCAGACTGGGAGAGAATTGAGTACTCCCGGGTGAATACACGACCTCCTAAATCTTGAACGATCCGTCCGACTCCCCGTGAGAGTCGACATACCTTTTGCTCATTTACGGTACATAGGACAGGTAGGGGTACTTCCGTGAAGTACACTCCTTCAGTCTAACAAAAACAATTTGATCTGGTACTCCCGTGGGGTACACTTCTTCAACTTAACAAAAGTCCATTGATCCGGTACTCCCGTGGGGTACACTTCTTCAATCATTGACAAAAGCAGAGTCAATCCGATACTCTCGTAGGGTACGCGTCTTCAAAAGCTAACAAAGGCAAAAGGTAGCAGGAGGTTTCCGTGAGGCTCTCCTATCACCAATCGAACCAGACCGGGGAGAGAATTGAGTACTCCCGGGTGAGTACACAGGCTCCTAAATCTGGAACGATCCGTCCGACTCCCCGTGAGAGTCGACATACGTTTTGCTCATTTAAGGTACATAGGACAGTTAGGTGAACTATCAGGGCAACTCAATCAAGAGTTGATTATTGATTTCCTATGCATCAAACTGATAGTAGGGTGACTCCCGGGTGGGTTGTCCTAACACTTGTTTGATTTGGAGGTCAACTAACGGAGGGAAGAAGTGAGGCGGCTATGTTTGAACAAGTAAAAGGATACTCCCGGGTTGAACAAGTAAAGGGATACTCCCGGGTGAGTAACCTTACGACTGGTAGCAGGGTGGCTTCCGGGTGGGTTGTCCTAACACTTGTTTGATTTGGAGGTCAACTAACGGAGGGAAGGAGTGAGGCGGCTATGTTTGAACAAGTAAAGGGATACTCCCGGGTTGAACAAGTAAAGGGATAATCCCGGGTGAGTAACCTTACGACTTGTTCAGGGTATGATTAATGGACCATATAAATAAGTACTAACGATCCACTTGATTAATATTAAAGCATGACATGGGAGGCTTTTGTGGGGTCATCCTATTGCTTGTTTGAACTTATCCTAACGGGTCTAATGAGATACTCAAGCAAGAGGAGGATCTGGTGTTTGCCTGAGTCCGTTAACATAACCGCAACTTGTCTGACTCTAAGTAAGGAGTAGGGTGGCTCCCGTAGGGTCATCCTATTACACTTTAAAGGAAAGGCTGAGCTCTGAATCAAGTAGTAATAGGAGGCTTCCGTGAAGACCGCCTATTACTAACTTTGATTCAGAATTGACACTTGGAGTTAGAATGTTCCTGAATATTGGATCAAGTGTTGAGATGGTTCAACATAGGTCTTCTAACTACCCTGCTTAACTAATAAAATGATACTCCCGGGTGAGTTATTCGAGCACTTATACTAGATTGCATGAACTGCTTGATTGTATGAGGACTGCATGAACTCTGAGCGGTGACTGAGTGCTCCCGTGGGGCGACTCGACTACTCTTCTGACTAACGGAATGTTTGGAATGGATCAAGTAGTGAAAGATTCCCGGGTGAATCGACCTACTACTTGCATATGTCAGGACAAGAAGAAAAGGAAAAGAAAAAATGAGTGCTCCATCGGGAGCGACTCCAAAGGTCCCTAAAAAGGAACGCAGGAAAAAGACGAACACGGCGGGTAAAAGAAATCGGAGAAAGAAGATACCCCGTATAGCCGCAACTCATCGGAGAATTCGCCACTGGCTTGAGTTGATCTCGGCCAGACTATCGCGTAAAGCACCAAAGAGTGTGCTTATCCGCGATAAAGAAACTGCAAGGACTGAAAGTAAGGAAAAATGTGAGTTCCTTAAAGGACAACTTAGGACATAGGCAGGAAACTCCTTGAAATAAAAGGAGGAGTGACAGACGACTCAGGATGGATAGAAACTAGGGGTGAGACTTTGGGATGTTGATCCCAAAGCTTACAAGCCAGATCTAAGGACTTGACCCTTAGATATCAATATGTGGGAAGTCAAGTAGGATGTTGAATCCTTGTTGACCTGTGTGTGTGCAGGTCTTTGCTTTGGTCTACTGCAATTGAAGGAGAAGTTCTACATAAAGGACTCAATTTTCTGTTATCACTCGATAACAGGTCGGTCGTTGCCGATTCAACTTTTCTGCTTTGGCTTGATACCTACATCTAAAATCAAACCCTGTGGTCAATAAAACTATCACTTGTGGTCGTTGCCTAAATGGTCCTGGTCACTTTCAATGGTCCTTTGAATAAATGTAAGGGGGTTGGGCTTGCATCTCAGGAAAGATAGAGCTGTCATGCATGGTTTTGGGAGTGAGGGAGTTGTCATGCATAGTTTGGGGAGTGAGGGACAATGTCAAAGGTTGATGGATGACGCCGTTAGTGCATGGCATGTGAACTGTCTTTGCATTATGTTGTGCATGTCTGTTTTGTTCGTGAGTTTGGGATTGAACTGGGCCTGATCTGGTGAAGAGTTTGGACACTCAACACTTGTGAAAGTGGGAAGGGTTCCCAGCGGTAATACCTCGCTATTCATAATCAAGTCTTATATACTATCTGATGATCAGTCATACGTTGAGTGAGATAGATTATCTCGGTAGTGACAAGGTTTTGATACGTTAATCATAGAGGTCAGAAGGAGAAAATGTTTTGAGAACAAAAACGGAAATAAGACGACCGTCTCAAAGTTCGACCTAAGTATCTAACGGGTCAGTCCTAGGCGTCTTACCGCGCATACCCCATTGCATGCTACAGTGATCGAGCAAACGCCATCGGCCGACCTACCTGTACTCAGGCATGTAAAAGCCTTCGCACGTGGGCCGGTAGCTCAACAGGGATACACCTACCTGAGGGTGGTGACAGCCCCTCGGGTAGAGGTAAGTTGAACCTCGCGCCGCCCGACCTGTCGCAGAGCGTCGTGAGAGGTATAGCACGCGCGCACGGTTGGAGTGGTGACTAGTTGTTTCTTTGAAAATAAATCCTGCGTGACACGACCGTGAGGTTCAGCGCTCCCAGCGGGGTGCGGGACCGCCGCGCGACGCTGTGTGGAACGTTCGGCGCCAACAATTTGCCATATTCATACTCATTCTGGATTTGGTGATGACGAAGTTTGGCTTTCTGCCCAGTGGGCTAAAGGGGGACTCGTCTCCAATGAGCATTACACATCAAAACGACTTCTTCTTCCACTGAGCCGAAAATTAGTAGGACATGAATCTTTTTCGGTTTTGAGCGGAGACCCCCATCTTACGGTTTTATATCATTCTTCTAGTGACAGTAATTTGTGTTGGGAGCTTCCTGTTGCCTTGGCAATGATGTTTTATCCAAATAGGGGAGTAAGGCCGATGGGCCTACTGGCCACTGCTTGTGCCACTACTGATCTCTGCGCACCCAAATTCAATGAGGTAATGGGTGTTGCTCGGGAGAGGGTTGACTTGACCCGTTCTTGGGGATTGGAGGAAAACGATTGCCTTTGGACGTAATTTATTGTCTGTTGAAAGATGAGAGCAAATTGCACTGTAATGAACATCAATGATGTACAGACTGTCAAAGTCTCTGACAGACTAAGTACAACAGTCATACCAATGTCACATAGAAGACACTACGGCATTGGAGAAAACGACGATCTTTTTCTGGAAGGAATTTATTGCGTGCTGAATGATGAGAGTCAACTGTACTGTGATGAATAGCAATGATGTACAGGCTGTCTAAGTCTCTGACAGCGCATAAATCTGGTCGAAGTTACTAAGGAGCCGGTGCACTTGCCAGCGGGAAGGCTGCGAAAGGCTGTGTTCGTTGGGGTGGACGGTTTCTCGTCCTGAGGAGGTAATAGCATTTCAAGATATACTCTGTACCCTTTTTGCCCTGAGATGATTGCCTCCATCGATTTCTCAAAAAGTAGTGGTATGAGAACTGTGATGGTCACTTGGCGCATGAGGGCTTTGGTTAGAGGGAATTTTAATGACGAATCGCCATGACTTTTCTTAGACTGCGCAATTGTCCTTTCACTTGCGGAAGTCCTTGATGAGCTACCTGGACGTTTCTGTTTAGTATCTGGAAGTTTTTGTTTGCTGATAATGCTCGGAAGGTGTTAGTCCTAAGGAGTTGGGGGACAGGCAACCGCCATGACTTTTTTTGGACCGCGCAATTGTCCTTTCACTTGCGGAAGTCCTTGATGGGCTACCTGGACGTTTTTGTTTGCTACCTGGAAGTTTCTGTTTGCTGATAATGCTCGGAAGGTGTTAGTCCTAAGGAGTTGGGGGACAAGCATATCAGCTAAGGACCAAAGAAATTGTGAATGCAATTTAAATCGACGAGACCTAGAATGATTGGGGCAAGGGTTGCCTGACCGACATCCTCTCCCTGCACTCCAGGGAAGCCTCCATGTGGCTGTGTGTTCCTGTGCAAAGATTTGAGGGGCAAGGGTTGCCTGACCGGCATCCTCTCCCTGCACTCCAGGGAAGCCTCCATGTGGTTGTATGTTCCTGTGCAAAGATCAGAAAAACTAAACAAGCTTGTCGAGGAGGGTTTCTCTTCCGAGCTGGGTTCTGCATATTTCATGATTCGGAGGGTGTGGCAATGCCGCAATTACCTGTTGGGGCAAACCATGCAGCGCACATTTAGGACAACTTTGAAAATGTATGCATAACATGTCTACCGTCTCCAGCCTTCGTTGGTTTTTTATTTTTTCTATCGGTCTGGTGAGCTCGAACGGACAGCTTGGCACGGTTGCAGGGCTGCACCACTGGTTACCACGGTCGGTGAGCTAGCAATGTTCTGAACCGAGGCGTTTTTCTGAGAGCAGAGTTGTAAACGGTTAGTCTTGTCGTTGTGATGTGAATGCAATTTAAACCGAAGAAACCTAGAATGATCGGGAGAATGTTGCTTGGCCGGCATCATTTCCCTGCGCTTCGGAGCAGCCTTAATGTAACTCTATGTTCCTGCTTGTCGAGGTGGCTTTCTCTTCCGAGCAGGGCTTTGCATATTTCATGATCCGGAGGGTGTGGTGAAGCCGCAATTACCTGTTGGGGCAGACCATGCAGTGTACATTTTGGGAGAGGTTTCCTGAGAGGTTTCCTTAACCGTTGCCTGTGTTGTTTATTCAATCTCAATGTAGTGTCTTTTCCTAGGTGCGAACTACAAAGTCCGGTCTTCAAAATTGTTCTGCTGTAATGTCTTGTATTATGCTTCTCTTTATTTGTGGGTGGGTGGGTTCTTTTTAGCTGAGCTGTACGCTAGAGGGTTCACCCTCCCTCACGCTTGTGTGTTGGAAGTATCATGTCGATGGAGTCTACGGTCGAAATGGTGCGGATGTGTGATCTCCAGTAATGAAACGTGAATGTTGCGAGAAGGTTATGGATTTGCGTGTAAAGCTGATACCTGGGAGATGATGATTTCCATCTTTCCCCGAATGATTGATGCTGATTCAAGCGAGTGCCTCTTTGTGAAGCCAGTGAATCTGATCCCTCCTTTCGGCTTTACAGCGGTACATCGCTATATGTCACCATATGTGCGGCCCCCAAACGACTCAGCTTCTTTTCTTTCAGTCCGACAAGAATGTAGTCTGAGGTCGACGACCGGTAATATGGCCCAGTAGGTGCGTCTGAAATAGACTTGTTTCAACGTCTCCGATTTATCGAGTAAATGCTGCATGATCCTTACCCCGGGCGCATTCACGATATTCTAGATGGTCAGTAGTTGTTACAGTCTACGACTTCACACGGGCCTCCACAGGCCCGACACACCGGTTCAGGGGTACCCAGGCCGGTCTCGCCAAAGACCAAGACTTTTTCTCCCGGTAGGCCCTATTAGGCCACCGGTTGGACTTATTGTCCACGACATTCTGATCTTGTTCCATGACATTTTGGACTACCATATCGGTGACCTACTAGATTCTATCTCAGTGACATCTGGCGCTGCCTACACCTCCCACCTCCTGCGTCTCTTCTCCCACCTTTCATCTGTGTATGGTTGTACGGGGCCTGAGCATCGTCTGTGATTGGCTCAGACCCCACCATCTCACGATTGTTTGTGTGTTGAGTGATATTTGTATGAGTTCAATCTATGTAAGTCAGACGATTTCTCGGACTTCCGCTGTATACACGCTCATCCTATATTGGTTGATCTTTGGTTCTGCTCACACTTGTTGAAGTATTCACTAGTATGCAACAGTAGTGCCCTGTTGATGTGCTAGAGCAGTTGTGTCCTGTGTTGCAGCTAGGCGGAGGCAGAAAGGAGTAACCTGGCTAACCTGATGTTGACCATGATGAAGGGGGTAATGTGGAACAATACGATGTTGACAGTGCAGATACACGAGGGCAGACAGCTGAGACAGACTCAGCAGAAAGACGCTGCAGACTTAACAGACGTTGTTCGCGCTGCCGCCACACATCAACAACAACAGTAACAGTTGTTGAACACCACCACCACACGCTTCAACAACATCGAGGCTAAGCTCTCGACAGCGCCAGGCTGCACGATAGACACGGCGAAGCAGCTCGGGGAGCGCATCGACCATGTCGTCACTATTATCGGCAAACTAGGTGATTTCACTAGTCCGGCCACAAGCAACAGCACGGTGGCCGCCATCAAGACGGACATCACCAAACTGCAGCCAAGACCGGACGCCGCTACAAAGGCATACAAGATGCCACGCTTCAACATCGGCAAGTTTGACGACTACAACAAGACGAACACCTTGACATGGTGGCAAAGCTTCCTCACCGAAGCATCCTGCCACACTGTACCGGCTGAAGACATGATGAAAGCGCTCTACCTCCAACTCATTGGAGGAGCGCAGGCATGGATGAACCATACCACGGCCAATCTGAAATGCATCCACACGCTTCAACAGCATCGAGGCTAAGCTCTCGACAGTGCCAGGCTGCACGACAGATACGGCGAAGCAGCTCGGGGAGCGCATCGACCATGTCGTCACTATTATCGGCGAACTAGGTGACTTCACTGGTCCGGCCACAAGCAGCAGCACGGTGGCCGCCATCAAGACGGACATCACCAAACTGCAGTCAAGACCGGACGCCGCTACAAAGGCATACAAGATGCCACGCTTCAACATCGGCAAGTTTGACAACTACAACAAGACGGACGCCTTGACATGGTGCCAAAGCTTCCTCACCGAAGCATCCTGCCACACTATACCGGCTGAAGACATGATAAAAGCGCTCTACCTCCAACTCATTGGAGGAGCGCAGGCATGGATGAACCATACCGCGGCCAATCTGAAATGCATCTCCATCTTTCTCCTATCCATTTTGATCTTCCTCTTCTCCATCTCCATCTTCCTCTTCTTCATCTTCATCTCCCTCTTCATCTTCTTCAGACTTCCTCTTCTTCTTCAGATTGGAGACTTGATACGAGTTGGACAGAGATCAGTGTTGGGCTGTGGATGCGAGTTTGCAACTTCTGACCCCTTATGGTGTGTTCTCTTGAGTAAATGGAGCGGGTATGTTTGTTTTGGAATGATCAGAGATATCAATCGGTCGCTGAGTTTGATGAACGTAAGTAGGGTCGATCTGAAATTACCGATATGCTATTGACATTGGCATGACGAGACTCTGTGTTTCTCGACTGGGATTTTGGGCAGTGCTCCATGCATCATGTCTGAATGTGAATGTAAATTCAGATGGTTTAGCAGGATAGGAATCTTTTGACCTTGTATTCACGAACTGAGACAGGAATACAACATTAGTTAGAATTATAACATGTTGGGGTCCCATCGGCGTAATACGCATTTGAATATTGAGGTGTGGTGTTTGAGGTCTTCAACTTCTCAGGTTGTCTGTGTATTCAAATTGTTACGCAAAGGTGGACCCGATGTCGTGGCAGTGCGGAATGTTAGTGATTGTTTCCTGGTGTGTGATATTCATATATTAACCTGATTATTTTATCAGGTACTTTGGTGTAACATTTTAGATAATCATCTAATAACCCTACTAAAAGTTAGTAGGCCGCGGGGCCGACTCTCGCATCTGCAATGGTCCACGTTAGTGTTTTTGCATCGTGAAGCGTGAGACGTCCGATGTAAAATTATGACGCGCGATCATTTACATCGCGAAGCGTGAGACGTCCGATGTAAAATTCTGACGTGCCTGATGCGGCGTGCCTGACGCATCTGATGCATTTGGCGTTTGTTATTTTCTCGGGCGAGTCCAGTTTCGTTTCGTATTTGGGTTCTCTTTTATGCTTTGGGCCTTGCTGCACTACTCTTGAAATACGGACAGATACATGGTCATGATTTTTGTTTTTTGTGGATGTCGAGAGTTTTCGTTTTTGCGTTCTCTTTTATGCTTTGGGCCTCAGTGCACTACTTTTGAAATACGGACATCGCGAAGTGTGAGACGTCTGATGTAAAATTTTGACGCGCCTGGCGCGTCTGACATGTTTGGCGTTTGTTTTTTTCTCCGGCGAGTCCGGTTTCGTTTCGTTTTTGCGTTCTCTTTTATGTTTTGGGCCTCGCTGCACTACTCTTGAAATACGGACGGATACACGGTCATGATTTTTGTTTTTTGTGAATGTCGAGAGTTTTCGTTTTTGCGTTCTCCTTTATGCTTTGGGACTAGCTGCACTATTGAAATACGGACAGATACACGGTCATAATTTTTTTTTTTTTGGATGTCGAGGGTAGTGAATCTTCCGCTAGAATACGGACAGATACACGGTCATGATTTTTGTTTTTTTTGGATGTCGAGAGTAGTGCAGCGAGGCCCTTTGTCGTTGGCTCTCGGTGGGTGCTTGGGGATGGTCGGTGTCGCTGGGTGCTTGGGGCCGGACGGTGGGTGCTTGGGGCCGGTCGGTGGGTGCTAGCAGCCAGTCAGTGGTGCTTGGGGCCGGTCGGTGAGTGCTTGGGGCTGGTCGGTGAGTGCTTGGGGCTGGTCGGTGGGTGCTCGGGGGCGCTCGGTGGGTGCTTGGGGGCG